>CBVK0100919951.1:0-25580 GCA_900067695.1 Picea abies | reverse complement strand
TAAGGAAGTCAAGGAGGCTTGTGAGGAAGCTTTTCATTCACTAAATATAGAGTCATTAGGCCTCAGAAAAGATGATCACTCTGGAGTACTCAGACAAGTTGACATAGCAAAGCATCAACTTGACATCAAGGCAAACTTGGAAGTAGCTCAGGATGAAATCTTGCATTTAAAACAAATTGATATTACTCAGATAAATAAGTGGCTAGTGAGGCCCAATATACAACTACAATCAATAATTTCAAAAGACAAAAGAATGGAAGATAGATTGCCTCAATTAGTAAAGAAATTATATAGTTTTGAGGCAAATAATTTAACAGAACCCTCCAGGCTGGTGGTACAATTTGTAAGAAGATGTGTTAAATGTATCGAGCAAGGAAAGGGCAACACCTCCGAGAACCAATGAGGTAGCCTGTGCACATCATCTGTACAGATCATGATTAGAAGACCAATTGTTTTCTAAGCTGGAGAACAAGAAGAGAAAACATCTCTGCTAGTGAGATGAAGAGACAGAAAATATGCAAGTGAAGCATTTCACATTTCACATTTTGTAATTTTTACTATTTTAGAAATAAGGAGAATTCCAACCGTTTAGGGTTGGGAACCTTTTGTATAAATATATATTTCTAAGATTGAACAAAGGATGCTTCTTTTCATATTGTAACTAAGAAAACTCATCCTTTGTGAGTATTAATACAAGTGCAGACATGGATTCCAAATTTTGTGTAGTTTGAGTTATGTGCTCTTCTTGTATTCCATCTCTCCAGTTTTCTTTATGTTACTCCTTGATAAGTGAATGATTGCAACTTAGTACAACATCTCTTGTAATCACATTTTATTTAGTTATTTGATACGCAAGCGGTTTTTCCTCTGTATTTTCTATTATCAAATACAATACCTACAAGCTACTTGGATCACTACATCATATATCCTTCAGGGATACATTCTACATTTTCTTCTACTACAAACATGGTAATATTCATCTGTAATTGATGCCTCATTTTGCTTGATAGTTTTGTAACTTTCTCCATCATGACTCAATTTTATTAATTGACTCAAACGATGAAACACAACCTCTGTTCTGTTCAACTATTAATTTCATTTGAGGATTAAATTCTTACACAACTAACGGAAGGAAAATCACTTTAAAAAAAATTCCTTAATTTCCCAATGCCTGACATTATTCTTTGAGCCTTAATTTTAATCCCAGGAACAACATATTTTTGGTGCCACTGCCGGGGACAGAGAAAGGAATTTATTTTTTCCTGGCAGAACGACATGGTAAGTTTCTCTCTTTGATAGTGAACAAATATTGAATACATTATAATGCTAATTTTTATCTTTCACTTGGCGATTCCACAACTAATAAACTTGCATTTGGTCGAAGGAATACCAGACAGAACCCAGACAATAAGAAGACTATGCATATATCCGACTTTGAAAAAATATTAAAACCAAGGGGATACCTCAAGTAGACCATTGCATCCATAAGTAAGGTTTACCAACCTAAACCCACACAGTCTAATGCTAGGTTCCAATTGAACAATTAGCTTCGCAAGAAGGTTCCTCCCAAATCCATTTCAGAGAAACATCGACTGATAGAATTGAAGCCGAAATCATAAACCCCAAATTGGTTTTACCCAAGATAAAGGACGAAACCAATTCAACTGCCTCCTTTACTAATAAAGGAAAAGAACCCATCTCAACACCTGCTTCGATTGATAGTCCATCAGTCCCTGAAGTAAAGACTCCAGCTTCCTAAAGTTTTGAAGAATATATCTTACACTTTGATTCAACTCTCGTTGGTTCTCCCGTTTATATATCCTGCAAATCCGAAGAACCTAGTCCTCATCTCTCTTTTCCCCCCTTTTCATATTTTCTGTCTCCTGACAGTCAGTTCCTAGAGCCTTTTTTGCTTCACCCCGAAGTAGCCAAAAGGTCACTACGAGTTTTTGAAAACCTTCTCTACAATCTCCAAGTTTCATCCCCTAGATTATCAATGGATGGTGCGGGAGGAGGTGGTGCCGGTGGATGTGGTGCCGGAGGTGGTGGTGGAGGAGGAGTTGGTGTAGGAGGGGGAGGAGGAGGCGGTCAAGGACCATCCCCACCTTCTATAATTTTCTCTAAAGTAGCTTCTAGGTATGCTCATTTAGTCCTCCCATCCCCTCCACCATTTACCTGAAAACTATATGAAAAACCTGCCAAAATTCATAGGAGAGGGAAACTTAACTGCTACTGAGCATATAAAATATTTTGATCAATTCATCGATATTCTTTGCCTCGAGCATGAGGATGTTTATTCAAGGCTCTTAGTTAAAAATTTCAAAGGACACGTGAGAACCTAGTTCCGAGGACTACCAATAACTTCTATAAGAACATATGATGACTTAGAAAATGCCTTTCTCAGACAATGGGGAGAGAGGAAATATCACCTTTATTATTTAACCGAGTTTGGAGCTATAAGAAAGAAAAATTCAGAGACAGTTCTCAAATTTACTCATAGATTTAATAAATTATACAACAAAATTCCAGTTGAGGTTAAACCTTCACAACCTACAACAAAAGTGACTTTCGCAGGGGATTTTGAGCCCAATTTTGCCTTACTGTTAAGGGAAAGGAGATTTTCCGACCTCACAAGAATGCAGGACAATGCTATAGAAATAGAGTCAAATATGATGGAATCAGGAAAGTTAAAAGCTAAAATCGAAACAGGAAATAAAGAGACCAGACAATTCAGAGAACAAGAAGGACCTTCCAGATCTAGGAGGTCTGCGGAAGATAAAATGGATGATATGGAAAAAATGATCAAATAATTATCAAACAAAATCTTGAAGATGGAATTAGACCAAGTTAAAATAGATCAGTTCATTAGAAAATATTTCAGAAGGAATCCTAACACTCAAACGCAACAAAGACAAATAAAAAATGAAGATCAAAAGATTCAGACCCCCTTTAAAAATGAAAATTTTATAGGAGGAGATGACATGCAAAAATTTGAGGAGTTAGAGGAAGACATGAGTAATATTAGCGATGATGATCAAGAACCTCATTTGACGATGCAAGATTATGAAAGGTCTTTAGGCGCAAAATACCTATTTAATAATGATGATAGCATAAATATTACTTAAGATTCTACTTATCAAGGAATCGCTGATAATATTATGGTCGAGCTTCAACAAAAGTATAATTTAAGGCCTAGGGATAGAAATGTCACAACTTCCCAACCAAAGAATATATTGACGAGAATTAAAGCGAACGAGACAACTCAATCAACAGTTGAAACACAGACTGGCAAAAAAATTAGTTGAAACAAAGACTGCCAAATCAAAAGCAGCCGAAACACAGACTGCCAAAACAAAATCAGTGGAAATTATGACTATCAGAACAAAAATAGTCGAAACGAAAGCAACACAAAATAATAGATTAAAAAAAAGAGAGATAAAGATTGCAACCAGAGAAACTGAGAAGACAACAAGTTTCAACCTAGAAAATGAGATTAATAAAATCAAGATCCTTGTACCTCTGGTTGAATTGGAAAAAATACCTACATATCGAAAACAAATTGCCAAAATGATAAATTTTTCAGATGTTGAAAGTCATGTGGATGATATAAATCTAAATGATGATAAACTTACTATCATGTTTGGTCCGCATTTTGAAAATTCCAAAGATTCTATTGCTCCTTTTTACATTACGCTGACTGTGCATGATCATTTGCTCCGTAACTGCATGTTGGATTCTGGAGCCTACCACAATGTGATGCCCAAATCTATTATGGAAAAACTGGGCCTCGAAATTACCAGACCATACATAGATATGTATTCTTTTGATTTGAGAAAGGTTAAATGTGTGGGTATGATTAAAGATTTAGTGGTTAATATTACACAGATCCTTGTAAAAAGTATTCTGATCGATGTGGTTGTTGTTGATATTCATGGAAAGTATGGCATGATTTTATCCAGGTCTTGGGGAACCAAACTTGGAGGATCCCTTCAACTCGACATGAAATACACTACAATCTCGATCTTTGGTGGACAGTTCACCTGCCTGTACAAAGAAACAAGGTTGGCATATATAGTAAGTGATCCATAGAATCTGAATAATTACCCTATTTATGTCACAAATCAAGATTTAGGAAACTGTATATTATTGATTGATGATTTAGATGAATGTACAGAAGAAAATTGTAGAGAAAAATAAAAAATAGAAAAGACAAATAAAAATGTAAATAGTACTGGAGTTTGGAAAATGTATTTCGATGGTGCTTCATCTTGTGAAGGAGCAGGAGCTAGAGTGTTGTTTGTGGCACCTGGAGACGAGTTTTTTATTCCTTTCTCTTACAGATTACAATGGGACATCGATTACACCAATAATGTATGTGAATATGAAGCCCCGATCTTAGGATTAGAGGCTGTCACGAAGTTGAAAATTGAAAACCTGATAGTTTATGGTGATGCATAATTAATTATAAAATAGATAAAGAAGCAGTACCATGCCAAACAGCCAAGGTTGAAGTCTTACATAAATTGTGCCAAGGATTTGATTGAGAATTTTTTCTCCACATTCCCAGAATAGAAAATCAATAGGCAGATTCATTGGCCAAAGAAACCACGACGTTTGTACCTCCTACTGTACTCAAAATGAAGTACCACATAGAAATGAGACACATAACCTCAATACCAAACAATGTACAACACTGGTAGGTCTTTGAATATGATGAGCAAATCAAACAATTCCTAGAAATGGTGGACGAATTTTCTGAAATGCATATTGATCAGGAAAGTCATAATGACCCCGCTTGGATTTTGAAAGAAGGTGAAGATCCTTAGGAGTTCTGAGATAAGATCGCTAATCACCGCATGTTGGTAATGAAAAATAATCAGATCCCTAAAGGTTTTATTCCTTTGGAGAGATTATTTGATCATGATGACATTCTCTTAAAGTCTACTTTCCAGCCTCAACCTGAAGAGGTTGAAGATTGTGACATAGGCACCAAGGAAACTCCTAAGTTGGTAAAAATATCTAAATACCTTCCCCCTGAAATGAAAATAAAATATGCCAAGTTACTCAAGAAATACAAGGATGTGTTTTCCTGGTCTTATGATGAATTAAGAACTTATGATACCAACATAATCAAACAAAAAATTCCCCTAAAGTAGGGTGTTAAACCGTTCAGACAGAATCTCAGGCAGATAAATCCCATACTACTGTCTGTGATAGGAAGGGAGGTAAAGAAACTCCTGGATGATAAAATCATTGTTCCACTCAGGTATTCTGAGTGGGTAACCAATCTAGTTCTGGTTAGGAAGAAAAAAAGGTGAAAACAAACTGTGTGTAGATCTCAGAAATTTAAATAGATCATGTCTCAAAGATAATTATCCATTACCTAAAATGGATCACGTATTGGAAAAAGTGGATGGAGCAAATAGAATGTCTATGATTGATGTCTTTTCAGGCTATAATAAAATTGCATTCCATGAAGATGATAAAGAAAAAACCGCGTTCAACACCCCATGGGGTACCTTTATGTATGATAAAATGCCATTCGGTTTGATGAACGCATGAGCCACTTTCCAACGAGATATGGACATCGCCTTTGTCAACGAAAGAGATAATTTTTTTGTCATTTATCTTGATGATCTAACCGTGTTTTCTAAATCTGATGCAGAGCACCTAGTACACCTCAAACAAATGTTTGAGAAATGTCAAAAATTCAGTTTGTCTTGGAATCCCAAGAAATCTCATTTTGCAATGTAGGAAGGTAAACTATTAGGCCATATAGTATCTAGAGATGGAATTAAAATCGACCCAAAAAGGGTTGAAGCTATAGATACAATAAATATTCCTAGGAATAGAAAGGAGATCCAATCATTTTTAGGAAAAAATATTTTTTTAAGAAGATTCATCCCAAACTTTGTTGAAATTGTAAAATTGATTACATATATGCTCAAGAAGGACAACGAGGTCAAATGGATGACCGAAGTCAAATCGTCATTCAAATGCATTAATAAAGTTATAGGTGAAGCATCGGTGCTAGCAAGCCCAAATTATATGAAAGAATTCTTGTTTTTCGCATTTGCCTTTGAACACACTATCAAAGTCATGCTCTTACAAAAGAACGATGAAGGTTTCGGGCAACCAATAGCGTTTTTTAGTAAAAGTCTCTGAGACACTGAACTGAAATATGATATATTGGAAAAATAAGCACATGTAATGGTGAAAGCCCTCAAATATTTCAGGACTTATGTGCTCCATTCTAAGATAATCGCTTATGTACCTACCAACGCTGTCAAGGATATATTAGTTCAGGCTGATAGAAATGGAAAAAGGGGCAGATGGTTAGCCAAGATTCAAGAATTTGACCTAGAAGTAAAACCAACCAAACTTGTCAAAGGTAAGGGCTTGGCTAAAATACTAGCCGAATCAAATTTCTGGGCACTTGGGATAAATCATCTACAAGAGTACGAAGGATTTATAGACATAGATGAATTTGATGTTACTATACCCGCAACCGAGATTCAAGAAAAAATTTCTTCCTCAGTCTGGTATAGCGACATAGTTTCGTACATGCTGACTCTTCAGTGCCCAAGTGACATGACTCCTTCCAAAGCTATAGTGTTGAAGTTTCACGCAAAAAAATATTGTATCATGGAAAACCAACTATATTGGAAAGATCCTCTGGGTTTTTTACTTAGCTGTTTAGTAGAATCTGAAACAGAGAGAGTCATAAATGAGTTTCACGAAGGGGTGTGTGGAGGACATCATGCCTGGAGAGCAACGAGCTATAAAATTATGAGAGCAGGATATTATTGGCCAAAATTATTTACTGACGTGAATGCCAAAGTTAGAGCCTGTAACCCCTGCCAACTATTCTCAGGAAAGCAAAATCTTCTGGCCTTACCTTTGGTTTCAGTCAAGACAGAAGCTCTATTTCAACAATGGGGTATGGATTTCATTAGTGAAATACATCCACATTCAAGCGCACAACATAAGTGGATTTTAACCACTACTGACTATTTCACTAAATGGGTGGAGGCCATTCCGACGTGAAACGCAATAGACACAGTGGTGATAAATTTCTTAGAAGAGAACATTTTATCAAGATTCAGATGTCCTCGCAAGATAGTCACTGATAATTCCCAAGCTTTCAAATCCATGGATATGGTAAGTTTTTGTCAAAAGTACAACATTGTACTAGGACATTCTACAACCTACTATCCTCAGGGCAATGGATTAGTCGAGTCCTTAAACAAGAGCCTAATCACCATAATTAAAAAAGTGTTGACTGAAAATAAGAAAGTCTGGCATGTGCATTTTAAATATGCTTTGTGGGCTAATAGAATAGGCACTAAGAAATCAATTCGAATGCCCCCTTTCCAAGTGGCGTACGATACCAATGTGGTTCTCCCCATAAATCTGGCTCTGCCCATAATGAAACTCTGGCAGGATGCAAAGGAAGATCCAAATGACATCACCAAAAGAATAAATCAATTGATTGAAGTCCAACAAAATAGGACTGAAGTGGATGAGAAACTCCAGAAATATCAAGACAACATGAAATCTCTGTTTGACCAAAAAGATAAAGATAGGGAATTTCTCCTTGGTGACCTAGTTTTAAAGTAGGATGCTAGGAAGTAAGACTTAAGAAAGCACAACAAATTTGACCATATCTGGTGTGGGCCTTTCAAGATCACAGTTTCTGAGGGGAAGAATTCATTTCTGTTAGAAAATCTTGACGGGAAAATCCTTAATGCCCCTATCAACGGGCGTTACCTGAAGCATTTTATGCAATGATCAAATTCCTAAATCTCATTGTACATATTGGTTTGATTTTCATATTTTTGTTTACAATTCTTCGTTTCTTTGGTAAGTTTTTACTTTCACTGTAAATAAAACCAGGTTAGTCAATTTCATAAAACAAAAATATAAAATAAGTAACACATAGATTTTTGGTCTACATAAGTTCCCTACATTCTTCATGTTATTGTCATGCATGATACTTGCCGATAGACGAGAGATAAGAGATATCAGAAATTGACATTCACGTCCAAAACTTTGGCTTTCTCTTGAAACAGGTGATAAACAAATATCTTACTTGGTTGAAAATATAGAGTGAATCTAAGGTATGATATTCTTCCCTACTAACCCAAGTTAAATTTTCAAAGAGATATCACTAAGTATGATATAAGTCTCATGTGTACAAATATTGTCACCTAATCTAAAACCAGGGGAATGTAAAATTATGGTTTAATTAAAATTTCAAGAATCAATTAACAAGATTGCATAGAAGTGATTGTTCTCACAACATAACATCTGAATCCTCTTTCTGTTTCTCTGCGCATCCTCAAGTTGTATTTTCCTATGATTCTTGATATCATCCCATGGTCTTTATAGAGGAAAAAGGGCCTCACCTTAACTTTGAAAAATAAAAAACAAGTCTTCAAAACGAGAATAGGAAAAAATCCTTATGATTCCTCTAACTTTAACTGAACAAAAAAGTATGTCTAGGCTAATCCTAACTATCTTAGCCCTTCTAAAAGATTTAAACTGATTAGTTTCGCTCAAGGAAAGTCCCTGGAAAATAAAATCTCCTCGTGAGAACTTCCTTGTAGGCAAAGGTGTTTTGAAGGTCAGAGAAGGATTAGTCCAGAGTAATCAAAGTGAGTTGACAAACCTTTGTTGCTAAATTATAAATAGATATCATCCCTGGTATATTATATGAAAATTGATTGCCCCCACTTCATTTTTCAAAATTATAAGACAGATGGTGAAAGGAAATTCATTAAATGATTTCCCCCATCTAATCCAAAAAAAAAAAGATATGATGAAAGGAAATTCATTAAATGATTGCCCTCATCTCAACATTTAAATGCAGAAAGTTTCTAATTGAAGTGGTGAAAGGAAATTCAATGTGGGAATTAGATAACTTCACTAGGGTACTGAACAGGCTCGCTGACAGTGAAGCAATGTCTATGATATTTGCAAGGCTATTATACATGTATTATAATGTACTCTAGTAACTAGTTCTCTTTCTGACTAGATATACATTCTAAGCTAACACGAGACTCCCTGACTAAAAACAATAAAATCACTTTGCCTTGATGCGAACAAAATCGAACAGAGTCTGGTAGAACGGTTAAGGTTGTTTTGATTATCTTAAGAAAATCTAAAGTCAGTTTTAAGAAAAGGAAGTCATTAATAAGCCTAAGCTCGATATCGGTGAATGATTAAGTTTTGAAAGTTTTCAGAAATATGGATGAAGTCCAAAGTCCCTCTGTGTGTCCTTTTTTAGAATGTGTTTCACAGAAATGCAATAATGACTCCATTTACCCAATAAAGGCACTTGGTCTACTGTTCTTTGACGTCTCGCAGGGAGACGTGATCCCTAGATGGAGCCTATGTTGGAACAAATATATTTTTATAAACTTTAGAATTTAAATAGATTTCATTCCTATTTAAATAAAACCAATGCGCACTTGATTCCCACCATTGACGAAATCTTCCGTTTAAATCAAACGATCATAATATCTTAAAATTTATGGAGCCACCTACTTGTTAATGAGTCAAATCATTAAAGACTACTTTCAAAATGTCGGGTTTCATAGTTTCGCGATACAAGTATTTCAACATGTAACAATTCCAAAGTCCCGATAATCGAAATCGCGAAATTGTCTTAAGCATTAAACCAGGTTAATTAAGGATTAAAGAACAATTAATGATTAATAACTCTTATCGCGATTTAGTTTTTCAGGGATCCTAACGTATAGAAACTATCAATATATAGAGATCTGAAACCTCGAAATATTAGAGGTTAATCACGATTAATTAAAAGGGTTAAACACAATTAAAATTAATTAATCACGTCGCGTTTTCGTGTTTAAGAAGTTATAGCTCAAATTGTATAGGATCTCCCAAGAGCCGAAATTATGAAATTTAATTAACGATAAGTACGATTAGTTGATGCATTAACAATGATTATCTCTTAATTAATCCGTTGCCTAATGATGACTCAGATAAATTCAAATTTCGTCTGATCTTTTCCTGAGCATGAACCTCCAAAAAATCAATGACATTAATAATGAATTTATGGAAATCATTCCAAATAATATCTCAGGTCACCGCTTAAATCTTATTCATTAAGGAAAGTAAATACTCTGTCAGTAAAGATATTGGTTAATTGATGCAATTAAAGGAAAAGATCTTTCGAATTTAGAATTTCATTGTGAGTTTTTGCTGAGCAGTAAGTTTTCTAGCTAAAGGATTTTACACATTTCCTGTGGCAGATAACAGAGGTCAAAGGCCTGATATCATGGCTCCACAAAAATCAACTAAAATGACTGGTGAAATTTTGAGTCAGAACACAGATGTCATCTTTGACACCTCGCCCAAAAGCATAGACACTGTTAAATCCTGGATGCAAGTATTCAATATCCTACAGTATGAATTGGTAAATTTCCGGTATGATTCAAGTGACAATGAGAAGGAAGATATAGCTACCAAATACAAAACTGTTGCCCAATCATAGTTACATAAGATAGCGACGAGGCCTAGGATTTTTCCTTACAATGATACGATCGGTTGGGCACTGGAGAAAATGGATATCCCAACTAGAGCCATCGTCAATTCAAAAAAGGTCGCAGTCGGATATTTCCGGCCAGAACATCTATAGGTGATGTACAAATTGTCTCTAGCACCAAATTTCATTTACAATGGTAGTTTCCTATTAGACTTTGAAAAGAAGGAATGTGCCCAATATAGGAAAAACCTTCTCGACTTAATTAAGGATTGATACTCTCACCCCGAGAATTTCAGAGTTTACTCCCATGGTGTATATACGCATTTTCTGCACTAGAACCTCACATAATTTATATAGAAATGATTATGTGTATAATCTACGGGAAGGAAAACATAGCCCATTTCCCTTTATAGTGGGTACCTATTATACACACAGTAGCAGAGGGGTATTCTTTTGAATGGGCCAAGATATTGTCAGATAATTTCGTTAAAGAGATTACAGATTATCAATCATTAAAATCCAAAGGGTAGTTGACCCCATTTTTCATGTCGGCTTATATCATGGACTTCGTCTATTTTATGATGCATTCTCCTCTGATGGGCTAGAGCTGGAATCCAAATAGTGCTGAACCCATACCTATTTATCATTCGACACTTTGGGAGGAGAAGGAGAAAGATTTCTTTTATGAAATTTGCAACTGAGTGGTGGTGTCGATGCTCAACGATATATATGGCTACCCACCTCCCATAATTTCTGACAAAATTGTGACTAATCTGGGCAGGATAGCTGATTGGTACATCGAGGAGCATTTATCCTATATTAGGGTTTTCGACTGTTCAGTTCCTCCACATGCTCTGCCTCAATTTTTCCCGGATCGACTAGTGTGCCACGAAGTAGCACATCAAACTGTGCTTGAGGGAATTAGTAAGGATTTGAAAGTAGTACAGAAAAATGTATGGCCCTCTTTTCCCCTGCAGATTGGTACGTTTTCTTTACTGGATTTCGGCCATTCAAAAGTAGAGGTCACGACCCTGGGAGAAATTAGGTTGGTCAATATTAAATTCAATAGGAACGATCCACATAAGATCATAGGTAATCACATGGCCATCTGCAATTTCAAAAGATATGAACATGAAGAGTCCCCTTAGGACGAGATGTTACGAGGAGCAAGTTCCTATCAAGAGGTCCTGAGTCGAGTGAGAGCTCTATCACCAGATAAAATAACTGAGTTTTATAACTTCTAGAAACATCAAAGGAATAGCCTCCCCAAAGTGTTGCAAGGATAAAACTCGATGCCTCCAGCTACAGAGCAAAAAAAGACCCAAGGTTTAGAGACAGTGAGCTACAGTGGACAAGAAACACGAGAAATCTTAGAGAAGACTGAGGGGTTTACTCAGAAAGGAGACACCATGATGAAAAATGTATCAGGCGATCAAGCTAAAGATCAAACCGATGCATTGACAAAAACAACTGTTGATACAACCATGAATCCATCGTCCACCAGTATAGGCAGTCCTATCCATTTCGTCACACCTCTACAGTTTAGTAAAGGTAACCCGAATGCTGAGGTTGTATTCATAGAAGATCTCACACCTATTTCAACAGTAGAAATGCCTCCTTTGGATTTCTTCTTCAATAATAAGAGAAGGGATGTGGTAAAGAGAGAAACGCACCATAGGGAAGGTGCAACTATCAAAAATCACAGGGTGCTATTAGATGGACAAGATT
Source organism: Picea abies (assembly GCA_900067695.1). NCBI lineage: Eukaryota > Viridiplantae > Streptophyta > Pinopsida > Pinales > Pinaceae > Picea > Picea abies. The sequence continues at coordinate 13,339 of CBVK0100919951.1, read as the reverse complement.
TGGAAGAAGAAGACTTCACTACATAGGTTGCAGGTTGACTGGGAGCTTTTGCAATGATAAACCAATTTTCAGTTGAGAACTTAAAGGAATGTTTGAAGAAGAAGGATATGCTGATAATCCAATTGTAAAATGAAATACAGACTGTGGAAAATAATGTCAGAAGTGAGATCAATTTTTTTTTTGAGCAGGCTAGAGCCAGTGATATACAGGAAATTCAACAGCTCAAATCCAGTCTCGACGAAATTCACAAGAATGTACAGGCGAGTAGAGGACGGTCCATTCAACAAAGTGAATTGGTGAAGAAGCTATAGGACAAGGTAAGCTTGATTGAGAACATGGTTATAGATATAACTATTTTCCAAGCTCAAGCATTGGAGGTATGTAAGAAACTAGAATCAGTGCAACAAAGCCTTTTTGATAAGGTGAAATCTATCCAAAATCATTTTCAGGTGGTAAATCAATCCTTGGATAACATTTGTTTCAAGGAGAAAGAGGTTATTGCTACTCAGACTACTTTCCAAGAAGCAGTTGTGTCATCATCTAGGGAAGGAGTATCTGTGGTTTCAGGGTTGTCTGTTTTACAGCAAGTCAGAGGTGACATAATACTAAAGACATGGGAAGCTAACATAGCCAAAAGTATAAGGAAGTCAAGGAGGCTTTTGAAGAATTTTTTCATTCACTAAATATAGAGTCATCAGGCCTCAGAAAAAATGACCACTCTGAAGTACTGGGACAAGTTGACATAGAAAAGAATCAACTTGACATCAAGGCAAACTTGGAAGTAGCTCAGGCTGAAATCTCACATTTAAAACATATTGATATTACTCAGATAAATAGGTGGCTAGTGAGGCCCAATCTGCAACTACAGTCGATAATTTCAAAAGACAGAATAATGGAAGATAGATTGCCTCAATTAGAAAAGAAATTGTATATTTTTGAGGAAAATAATTTAACAAAACCCTCCAGGATGGTGGTACAATTTGTAAGCATATGCATTAAATGTATCGAGCAAGGAAAGGGCACCACCTCTGGGAACCAATGAGGTAGCCTGTGCACATCATCTGTATAGATCATTATTAGAATACCAACTATTTTCTGAGCTGAACAACAAGAAGAGAAAACGTCTCTACTAGTGAGATGAAGAGACATAAAAGATGCAAGTGAAGTGTTTTGCATTTCACATTTTGTAATTTTTACTATTTTAGAAATAAGGATAATTCCAACCGTTTAGGGTTGGGAACCTTTTGTATAAATATATCTTTATAAGATTGAACAAAGGCTTCTTCTTTCCATATTGTAACTAAGAAAACTCATCCTTTGTGAGTATTAATACAAGTGTAGACAAGGATTCCAAATTTTGTGCAGTTTGAGTTATGTTCTCTTCTTGCATTCCATCTCTCCAGTTTTCTTTATGTTACTCCTTGATAAGTGAATGATTGAAAATTAGTACAACATCTACTGTAATCACATTTTATTTAGTTATTTGATAAGCAAGCGGTTTTTCCTCTGGATTTTCTATTAGCAAATACAATACTTGCAAGATACTTTGATCACTACATCATATATCCTTTCAGGGATACATTCTACATTTTCTTCTACTGCAAACAAGGTAAGATTCATTTGTAATTGATGCCTCATTTTTCTTGATAGTTTTGTAACTTTCTCCATCATCACTCAATTTTATTAATTTACTCAAATGACTAAACACAACCTCTATTCTGTTCAGCTATTAATTGCATTTGAGGTTTAAATTCTTACACAACTAATGGAAGGGAAAACACTTTAAAAAAAAATCCTTAATTTGCTGATGCTTGACATTATTCTTTGAGCCTTAAGTTTAATCTCATGAACAACACGCGCAAAAGCTCTAACACTGATCAATCTCATCGTACAATGCTGTCGTGGAAAAGATGACTCAGAGGTGTGACTTGGACCTAGGTAACCAAGAATGACTCAGGGTAAAACTAGACCGTACGGTTCTCCAATCTAGTAAAGACATGTGGCGTTAAAGACCGATGACCTGATTCATGTGTATTAATCGAATTCAGGGTTTTTATTAAGTTGTTCATTTTAAAACATACCTCAGCTTGCCAATGCCGAAGAGTATCTAGGATCAACGATCGGTGATAAACCTATCACATGTTTTTCTATGGATTAGCTTCCTCGAAGAAGTCCTGATGCTGAAATGCATCGGGGATCGGGATAAATTTTTAGTGTGGTCAGGATGTTCATTGCGATCCTTTTAGGTCATCCCCGATTTCGATAAGCACGTCAGGTATCAGCTATCAGTGATATATTTTCTTTCTTTGTCAACAACTATTACCCTCATATTTTACCGATGCCGAAGAGGAATTTTCTATCGACGATATCCTTTTTCAAAACATTGATGCAAACAAAAAATATTTTTTGCCAATGCCGATGAATATTGGTGCTCGGCAACTGAGGTTTCCTGAGTGGCTCTTTTCCTTATTTGAATTCCTTCCGATGTCGAATCTGAGCGCATTGGGTGAAATGTTTTGGATATTGATTCTTTATTCAGGTGTTAAGACCTTTTAGGTCATGGGGTTTCATAAGTTCAAACAAACTTGAAAATCTAATGAGATTCAATATAATAATCAAATCTAAACATTTCTTAAAATGAAATCGAATCAGATAGTACAAAGATTAAGTGGTACCCAAAAAGTGGAAAAAATGACATAGGGTTTTTAGGGTGTGTTGAGTGCTCAACAAATGACGACTTACTAGGCAAAATAAGAATCTCCGTTCCTCCCTCGGGCTCAGCTGATGCAAAATCTGGTTAAGGAATTAATTAGTTTTTAATCAGAGCCTCTTTTATCCTTGCATTTGAAATTCCCTGGTTGGTGCGTTTAGGCCTGCCTATGGGGTTTTCCACCTTTAATCCATCTTCGTTTTCTGTAACCTTGACTCACTTCCCCTTTGAAAAGAGTCTAGTAAAGCATTCACTGGAACTAAGCCTTTAATTACCCTTCTTCACTTGCTACGGTGTTGCTCCAATGCTAGCAAGCATCCATAGCCTTGACGGAGTCACCCCGATGTCACAGACCTTGCTTCACTGCCAATGAGCGTCCATAGCCCCGACAGAGTTATTTTCATACCCTCTCCTACTATGCACTCATTTTATATAGTTCATTTTTATTTCGGGATCATTCCCTGAGCAAGTGGGAGAGGAGGACGTCTATTGTTTGCAAAATGAAATGGTTAAGGTGAAACTTTCTAGCTCTATCTCTAAGGTACATGTAGTCCTTTCCAGCTTACCCTCTTTCCCTTAAGGTTTCACCAAACCACTAGGCATACACTTATGCATTTCTCGAAAGTTGTTCTTCTTCACAGGTTAGATAGAGAACCCCTTGAAACAACCACAGGTTCCCCAATGTTTCTTATGTTGTATGTGAGCGATGAATTAGGAACAAATTTTTTCATATCACATGATTTGTGGTCAACCATTGTCTTGCTAAACACAATATTCAAAAGAACAAAAGTACAGACAACAAAATATAAAACAAAAAAATGCATTTCGCAATCAATGTGTCTAAAATAAACATCGTGAAAACATAAACACATAAATTTTTTTTTTAATGGAAATATTGTTTTAGGGCTTGACCATTCACTGGGAGGGTTTCAGGTTCCACCCTTAGATTTTTCATTTGATACGTGCCTAAACGAATCTTCTCAGCCACTTGGAAAGGTCTGAGTCATAGATTCTGAAACTTAGAATGTTTTCCTTTAGGATCATTTGCTTTGTCCCACATTAGGAATAAGTCTCCTACTTCAAAATTCTTCTCTTTAGCCTTATGCTTATCAAACCACCTTTTAACTATCTGTTGGTGAGCTATGAATTTTGATTTTTGTTTCTCTCGTTCTTCTTCTAGTATGAGGAGGATATCAATTCTTTGTTGTATGAATGATGAGGGTTTTCCTCTGGAATCCTAAGCAAGTTGAAGAGATGGAAGATATAGCCCGTTCGGGAGAATGGCTTCCTATTCGTATACCAAAAACTATGGGGAATTACCTATAGCTTCCTTGGGTGTAACTCTATCAACCCATAAAACATTATGAAGTGAACTCTGACAATTCCTTTGGTTGTCTGCAACTGTATTCTTCAATATCCTCACTAGGTTCTTATTAGTTGATTCTGCCACTATGTTCCCCTATGGGTAGTAGTTTGCAGAGTATTTGATTATAATTCCTTTGTCTAGGGCAAACTCTATTAATAAGGTGGAAGAAAAGTAAGTTGCGTTATCAAAAACAAGGACGGAGGGCACACTGAACATTGTGATCAGTTGTTGTTCTATGAATTGGATCACCACCTTTTCGTTTACATGAGTCACAGGGATGGCTTCTTCCCATTTCGTGAAATAATTTATGGTAGTTAGTATGTACCTATGCTATTTTGAAGAACTAGGCATAATTTCTCCTATGATATCTAACCCCCATTACAGAAATGGCCACCAGTTGGAGTGGGACAACTGCTCTCTTTTCCCTCCCCGCTCTTATCTAACAAGTCTTACAGTTTCTGGCGTATGTGTGAGCGTCTTTGAACAGAGTAGGCCAATAGTAACCGGATCTCAGTATTTTATGAGCGGTGGTGTTTCTTGCAAAATGCCAACTGGCAGGACCATCATGTAGCTATTTCAGAACTTTGTCTACATCTTCACGTTCGAGACATCTTAAAAGTACCCCATCATAATTAACATGGAAGAATATTGCATTTATGAGGCGATATTGTGCGGATTTTAACCTGAGAGCTCTCCTTTCCCTAGGGTTTAGGTTTTCTGGGAAAGTCCCATGATGCAGGAGATACGTCAATTTATCATACCAAGACTCTTCCCCTGGGGACATGTATGAAGCTTCACCACACCATAATTCCAATTCATTCTCCCATCCAGGTCGTCATTTACTTGGTCCTCGGCTTCAACTGCCAGTTTGTATAACCCTTGTCCCTTAACTAGTTTAGCAGGTTTTATATCTAGATCAAATTCTTGGACTACTTCCATCTAATTTCCTCTTCTTTCCCCCATTTCCTGTTGAGTGAATAGGGATCGAACTACAGGGTGAGGCACTATGACTTTGGTATGATTCTTAAGGATGTAATATCTGAAGTGTTTCACTGCCTTGTATACCCCATAAGCATGCTTGTCTACATCGGGGTAATTTAGTTCGCCCCCTTGGAGATTAGTGCTCATGAATGATATTGATGCTTCATTGATGTCATCATCCTTCTGAGTCAATACTGTAGCTAGTGATTGGTTGGAGGAAAAAGTGTAGAGAAATAAATATTTGCTGAAATCGAGACTTCATAACACTGGAGCCCGAGATATTGCAGTCTTAATATTGCTGAAATCCCTCTTTCGTTCATCATCCCATTTAAACTCAACATATTTGCAAACCATTTTTTGTAAGGTTTTGATAGTTTCAGAAAAATCGGGGGTGAATTTCCTCACAAAATTGATTTTCCCAAAGAATGATTGCATAGCCTTTTTGTTGTGAGGTAATGGAAGCTGAGCTATAGCCTTAATCCTTTCTGGGTCTATGCGAATTCCTTCTTGAGATATAATGTGGCCTAACAACTTACCTTCCTCGACACCAAAAATATTTTTCTTAGGGTTTAAGGATATACCGTATTTCCTACACCTTTCAAAAATCTGGTTTAAGTGTTGGATGTTATCTTCTTTGTTCTTTGAATACATAGTTACGTCATCCAAATAGACTACCACACATTTGTTGATTAGTCCCATAAATTCTATGTCCATGGCCCTCTGGAAGGATGCCCCTGCATTGATTAACCCAAAGAGCATACATTTATAGGCAAAGGTTCCCCACTTGGTTCAGAAGGTAGTTTTCAAGCGATGTTTTTATGAAACTAGAACATGGTTGTAACCTGAGAAACTGTCTAGTAGGGGGAAAATATCAGAGCTAGAGATGGTCTGCAGGAGTTTCTCCATTGGTGGGACTGGATAGTTATCCTTTTCTGAAGCTCTGTTGATATTTATGAAATCTACGCACAGGCATATCTCCCCAGACATTTTCCTCACAGGAACCAAATTTTCTACCCAAGCAGAGTGTCTAACCTGTAAGATAATTTTGGCATCTAATAGTTTCTTCAACTCCTAACACATGAGAGGTTGCAGGGATGCGTGGTACTTCCAGAGATTTTGTTGGAAGGGTTTCACTTTAGGATTTAACGGTATAATGTATTGAATGATAAGAGTATCATAATTTTTCAGATCTCGGTAGGACCATGCAAAAACATATTGATATTGTCCAAAAAGTTTGAGATAGGCCTTCCTTTCCTCTTTAGACACTGTTTTTCCGAGATTTATATTTTTGGGGTTTTCCGGGGTTCCTAGATTTATAGTTTCATGCATGGGACAGGAACTCCCCATCTTTGTGTTAGTTGACCCTTTGAATCTTCCTCTTAAGTCAAAAAGGTTCTCTAAATTAGCTACCCCTTTCGGTATCGTGTGAGACCTTGGTGTGTCAATCAATTGATTTATATGAGGATTGGTTTTTGCTGATTGTTCTTGGAATACTTCATCGTCAATAGCCAAGTCTTTAAAATTATCCTGATTGGTCAAAAAGTTTATAATCTGTTCATCTCCTTCAAAGGCCTTCCAATTCGAAATATTGTTGGGAACTAATGGTTTGTAGAGTAGCTCCAAAGTGAACCAGGAGGCTTCATAATATCCTAGAGGTGATAGCCTTGAGTAGTGGTGGCCAGAGAATCAACAAGAATGTTCTTTGTTCTGGGGATCATTGTAATGTTGAAGGCTTCAAAATGTTCTATTAGCCTCCACATTTCCTGTTGGTAATTCTTCAGGTGTGGAGAGTTGCAATGTATAGTATTCCTTACTTGTCTAATAATAATTTCAGAATCTCCGAAAACCTTCAATTCTTTAACGTTTAAGTATAGGGATTTCTTTAACCCCTGTACTAGAGCTTGATACTCAGTGGTATAGTTCACGCATTCAAACTCTATTCTATAGGATAGAAAATGTCGTTTACCTTTTGGATCAATGAGGATGCACCCTGCCGCTAACCCTTCTTGCGATTTAGATCCATCAAAGTATAAGGTCCAAACTTGTGGGGTTTTCCTATCAGCTTCCTCTTTCTTGCCACTTTCCTCCTCTCCTCTTGTTTGTTACGTGATTTCTAACACAGGTTCTTGATAGAAGAGTGTTTCCTCTGCCATCGATGGTAATTCCTCTTGAAAAATAATTTCATAGTTTTGAGTAAGAGGGACATCAGATGAGAGGGGAGAGAAATTATCGAAATTAGAGTCATGGGAATAATTTCCTAGCATGGGGAAATATGCTGAAAAGGGTTCATCGAGGGTTTCTAAGTCGGTAACAATATTTTTTAGATATCTTTCCCTATCGATCCTGATCATGTTTGTGTGCCCTTTTAATGGCAGCCAAAGGTGAGCATAATTTGTACTAAAGTATCTGTTTAACTTCTCAGACTAGTCTCAACTTAATAACAACCCATAAGATTCTGGGATGTCTACTACGATGATATCAATTACTTGCAAAAATTTATGATGTGTTGCTATTTTGATAATCACATATTTGAGCTCTCCTAAAACCTTCACCTGGGTTCTGTCTAGTTTTATAACATGCTTGTTGCTTTTGAGAGGGACTGTGTTTAATTTTTTGCAGATAGATAATGGCATGACATTAGAGGATGCTCCCGAGTCAACTAAAAAATTATGGAGATTTTTGTTGAAGACTTTGTTGGACATATTGTCATTGATGTCAACAGTCGATGTGATGATTTTTTGTTATGATGAATTATCATTGTTACCATAGATAATATTGTCATTGACGTCAACAGTATATCAGTTAGTAGAAAATGTCAAACAGTATGCAGAAATCGAAAGCGTAAGCTTAGGAGGAGGAGCGAATAGTATGCAGAGATCAAAGCTCAAAATCGAAAGTGTAAGCTCAGGAGGAGGAGCGAACAGTATGCAGAGATAAAAGCTTGGAATCAAAAGTGTAAGCTCAGGAGGAGGAGAGAACAATATGCAGAGATCAATGCTCAGAAGGAAAAGCATAAGCTCATGGTGAGAAGCCTCAACAACCATCCAATCAAGAAATTGAGCATGTTGATCGTCTAATATTATGGATGTCGATCATATGAGTGACCGTGGGCTTGAGGACCATTGGAGGATCGCTACCATTGGATCTGCAAGCTAGATCAATGTTAGGGATGAATTGCGGAGAGAGAAAGAAGAATTAAACAACTCGCTAGTTCTAATCCCACAATTGGTATAGATCATCAGATCTCATAAACCCAAATATCAACAACTATGGTTGATCCAAAAAATGATCAGATTAAGTCAGATTAAGTCGTGACCGTCGGATGCGCAATCACCAGATCAACAATAGGGATAGATTGCGGAGATCGAAAGGAGAATTAAATATCATGCTATTTCCAATCCCACAATTATTCAGGACTTTCAGATCTTATAGCCTCGAAGATCAAAAATTGTAGTTGACTCACCAACACCGCACAACTTCAAACTGTGGAGTTTTGGTAACAAGTTAAATCACTCGCAAGTTGTGGTTCTGCAACCATCCTTGATTGTAGATCTTATTCAAGAGTCTTCATAACCATTGGATCATTTTAAAGTAGAAGGATAGGATAAGTGGGTTAAATGGTTGAGAATTTGATTATCCAAATACTCGTCAACCATTGGATCACTTTTGAGTGGAAGGAAATGATAAGCTAAAAAATCTGAGATCTCAATTATCTGAATACCCGTCATCCGTCAAATCAAATTAAGTGGAAGGACAGGATAAGTTGAAATATCTGAGATCTCAATTATCAAAATTTATGTCATTCGTTGGATCCTTAAGTAAAAATATAAGGTAAGAAAGGGCCAAGATCTGAGATCTCGATTACCCGAATTCCCGTCAGTCGTCGGATCACTTTAAAGTGGAAGAATAGGATAAGAAAAGGATAAAATCTCAATTACCTGAATACCCGACATCCATTGGATTTAAAACAAGGCAAATCAACATCACAGACAGATCGATCCATTGATCTAAGATCATGATCAAATGAACATCATTTGTTTTGGGTCTAAATATGTGAGGAGGTTACGCTCCAAAAAATTTCACTTCGATAATTTTTAGTTTGAGATTTGAAATTCCCGAAGCCCGGAGAGTCGAAGTCACTCTTAGTCGTCGATCTGAGATACCCTTCGGATGCTACTCCAACCATTAGATCAAGGAGATGAAAATGTGTCACATTAGGAGATCTACGTTAGTAGACCATGTCAGCATGGACATGTGGCAGACCACGTCAACATGGACATGTGGCAGACCATGTCAGGAAGGACATGTGACAAACCACGTGGCAGACCATGTTGGCAAGGACATGTAGCAGACCACGTCAACAAAGGAAATATGGCAGACCATGTCAGTAGAACACGCTAGCAAGGACATGAGACGTCTGATCTGAAAGATCACTTTGGGAGCATTCTTGACTATTGATCTACTACAGTGGAAGTATAGTGTAAGTAGAATAGCCGAAGACCCAGAATAAATGGTGGCCATACATCTCAATGCTTGATTAAGTCCTAGCCATTGGATTAAGAAATGAAAGGATGCGTGTAAGGATAAAATCTGACCATTGATATGGTTCTATGAAATAAATTGTCTGATCTGATTCGAAGGTTTGAAAAGTTGAAATCCCGAAGTTTCAAAGGGCGAAGTCCCGAAGTCTTGACAATCGTCCATCTCATTGGGAGATTGAATCATGAGCATTTAATTGATAATCTCTCAAGCGCTCATCTCACCTAACATCTGAATAACACCATTTTTCATATGGTAAATATATTTAAAAGGCAGAATGTAATGCGTCACTTAAATTGATAAGCATGTGGTTCTACACCAGTGATCATATGAACATGGTTTGAAGGAAGCATCGAAGGAAATCGATCCATACATGTGATTTATTTATGAAAGTAAAGGGGATGCCGGGTGTAAAAGTTGAATACCTGGAATGATGATCTCTGGTGGTCCCAAAAGTTGTTGTAAATGAACAAGTTAGTTATAACTTGTTGCACAAGTCAGCCCAATAACTTAAACAAGTTTTGAGCATAAACAAGTATAAGTACAACCATGATTGGTTCACTTGGAGTAGTGGATTGTGGAGGAATGATTTGTACTTGAGTTCTGCGAATATCATCAGGAACAAGAAGTGAAGAAGATGTGGATATCAGAGGGAAGATAAAGTGAAGAAGGTGCGAATTTCAGAAGAGAATATGAAGTGCGGTGATGGGCGTTTATGGTATACCTCTGATAATGAGATAGAGTTGATTCTATAATGGATCACTGCTACTAGAGTAGGTTGAACTACTATATGAACTCTAGTTGGATAGACTATGTTCTATCAACAAGCTGGGTCTTGCTTGAGAGTTGGTGCTCTCCTAGGAGTTGGTGCTCTTGCTTGAGAGTTGGTGCTCTCCTAGGAGTTGGTGCTCCTTACTTCAGTTGTTGTGAAACAAAATAGTTGGTGCTGGGAAAATCCTTATTACTATATTCACATATATACATATAAATTATACAAAATCTTATACAAACATCTGGAATCTCTTATGTCCATTGTGATTATGATTTGATTGTTCTTAATCTATATAATTATGTTTTAACTCCTAACTTGCAAGAAGAAAAGTTATAAAAGTCCACACACTAATTCACCGCCCCCTCTCTTAGTGTGGGTGATGTGTTCAATAGACTTCAAATGTCAATAGGAGCGAAGGGATAAAAGGTTTTCCCTTCTTATCTTCAGAGAAAGTGTTCACAGTTGGTTTATTCCTTAGATCCGTGGGAGTTAGATTTCCTCCTTGGTCGGTGATTGTCGTAGGATTTTCTATTGATTTCCATGCTTATAACATAAAGTCCTTTTGCTGAGGGATTCTACATATGTCCATGACCGATATGTTTTCTTTCAAATTCTTCAAGTCTTCTACTATGTTGTAGTATAGCTTCGATGATTCTCGGGTATGGATGTTTATAGGGTTTCTTCGGGGAACAAAAGGTGCTTTCAAGTGATCGGGAATTGGTATTCCTCCTGAAGTTTGGGTTGTAGTGAGGTCGTTTGAGACAGGTTGACCTCTACTTTTGGTTTGCATAGCCAAGACTTCTGTGGGAGGTTCTTGAACTTCAAATAGGTCATCGGAAGGCATTGGTAGATCAGGGTCCCATATCAACATGGTTGTTTCTTATGGTGGATCAACTTCTTCCTGATCGAAAATATTAATAGCTGAGCTGCTAGATTGTTATGTTAGAGAAACTTCATCTAGAAACTGGTTGGACATCAAATTCATGGCATGCACCCATTGAGGGCAGTCTCTTTCAAAGTGATTCTCTTAATGATAGGTACAAAAAGAGTTTGATGCTACATTTCCCAGATCAATGTTTAAGCTGGCCGGGGAAGGGTCAATTTATTTAAAAGGTGAGTTTCTTTTAAAAAAAGGTTTATAGGGCCTTTGGCCTTGGTTTCCTTCCCCTACATTTCTCTTTATGTCTATGATTTCATTTGGAAACTTCTTGACCATCTTTTGTAGGTCTTCTATGTCCCCACTTCCCTTTTCGGGACCTTGTTCTGTTTGTTTCCCTGAGGGTCTAGTCAATAAGAGTCCTCTCCTGGGAGGGGGCTGAACTTCATTTTTAACTAATGAGACCTAGCCTTCTTTACATCCCTTCATTTGGAACTCTATTATTTTGGCTTCTTCAAAATTCTCAGCTAAGGTTGCTTTGGCAACCCTCTTTACAAACATGGAAATAGAAGCTGGGAGAGCATTAGCATATACTTTGATTTGCAACTCATGAGTGGGTTTAGCTTCGAGTTGGAATTTTTTTAATATAGTAGTAAACATTTGATTGAATTCTTTAACATTCTCCTTTGAACTCATAGTGGTGATGAACAATTCGGCCATCAAAGCTCCTGTAGTGGTTTCTTCTGCAAATTTATCTAGAAAAACCTTTTGAAACTTCGTCCAAATTGTTATGGACTCTATAGGTAAGTTAAAATACCACGTGGAGGCCCAATTCTCGAAAGTGTAGGGAAAAATCTTGCATACTACGTCTTCATATTGAACATTCATCAGTCTGATAGCTAGTATGAATTTTTTGATATGGTCTTCATACAATCCTAAGGTTTCATGGTCAAATTTAGGAAGTAACTTTTCTAGATGTCGGGGAAGGTTATGTACTCGCACAGGGATGGCCAAATCATCTCTAGCCAACCAAGGTTGATTATTCTGAGGTGGGTTTCCACTTTCTTCATCATGGCCATTGTTGTATTCCATGTCTTCAGATCCTGAAACCAAGCATTCTGAGTTAAACCCTTCTTCTTCTGAAAAATCATCAGGCTCAAAGAAGTTTTCGGTTGGTTTTTCAGGGATTAGATTAAGAGGATGTTCGATTTCGGTGAGGGAGAAATCTATCAGGTCTTCTACTATGTGAACAAAAACTTGGTCCAAGGACTTGAATACCAGTCTTATTATTTTTTTTCTTCAAGGAAGTAACAAAGATAAGGGTAATGCACTGATCTGTCGGGCATACGTTCTTGTAATTATTCTGAATTGGTTCAATTAATCGTGAGGAAGAGCGTAAGGTATATCAGGGAACATATGTTATTCAACATGTTGGGGTGAGTTACTCGTTTCAGGAGTACTCCGTGTGTGTGGGTTGTCTTGGGAATGACTAGCCATCCATGTGGTCTATTTTGAATCTATAGGCTGTGCAAAAGATTTTGTAAATAATATTGTTAGCCATTCATTCTCAAGCCCTCCTTCTAGCACCAATTCTGTTGAGGGGTCATAAATCCCTTTAAATCAACAATAGGAACCAAAAACACCACTGAGGCCCAATTAGAATCTACAACATTTAATAGTGGAATGGTTCTCCAGATCTTGTGATCTAGACAAATAATCGATGGCCTTTACGTTTTCTTGTAAATGATTCTCCTTCAATTTAGATGTTCTTTTTTTTGTATTTTTTCTTATAGGTGGGAACGATACAAGAAAAAAGCCGGTATAAACCAACTGGGTAAAAAAGTGGGAAAACAATTAACTACTGGAGAAGGTTGAGCTTGGGATAACCCTTTCACTCTAGCATGCAGACAACAAATCTCCACCACAAGCCTAGTGATCCAGATTATTTTCGGCACAAAATGCGAGCGGAGATATAATAAAGAAATGCATAGAGATATCGTAGATATTCAATAATATAACATAAATGTATCAGATATGCAACCATAAACACAAATATATAGTAATACATCATTTCTATTAATGAAAGAAATGTAC
>CBVK0100919947.1:0-17191 GCA_900067695.1 Picea abies | reverse complement strand
TTGGAGAACTTTCTATTTATGGAAAGTGACTAACCCTAAAATAAAGAAAATAGGTTAAGTGACCTAGAAATGGGTTAAGTGACCTAAAAATGGGTTAAGTGACCTAAAGGATGAAAGTATAAATAAGATAGAAATGGTCTCTTGTAGAACATCCTTTTTGGGGATCAATGGAGAGCTTCTTGTGGGAATATATTTTGGAGTATTGATGGAGAGCTTCTTGTGAGAGCTTCTTGAGCATTTTTCATGTGGAACACTTGAGGATATTGAAGATCTATAGGTGACTGAGGTAACCAAGGATATCTAAGATGAAATTCCGAGGAAATTGAAGAAAAGAAGGCCGAAATGTAAGGAAGGATAAATTATTTTGATGGTGCTTTCTAAGGTATGTTATTTACAGGTCATCTCACCATTTTCACTATAACTTTTTTTCTATAATGATTCAGATCCTGAAATTGCTATGAAAGTGAGACAATATAGCCAAGTATCTGTGGTTAACAATTTAGCTTGTGGGTCGTTGCATTTTTTGAGTTACACTCCGTGGAAAATAGGGTTTGTGGCTAGTCCTGAAACTAGTCAAAATCAGGTGTTTCGGGTAAAAACGTCATAAATTCTTCATAACAGATCCAAATTCAGTGAGAACAAATGTGTTGGTTAGGGTATAGTTGGTAGTATTCTCTATAATAGGTTTAGATCATTTCATTAAATATTTTGTGCGGGGCACGCTCTACAAGGTCGCTCTCTAGAATAAGCCAGAATTCAACAAGGTATGTCATTTTTTCTATAACTCCTTTTCTGAGAGGTTCCAAGTAGTGCCACTTGGAGGAATTGCTTAAAACACACTGAAGAAATTTTTTTATCAGTTTCAGATCTTTATTCAGTACAGGTACAAAGTTATGATTACTTCAAGTTGGGGTTGTTGACTAATCCAAAACTAGTCATGGTTGAGACAAGCAGTTGATGAGTTGGCACATACATGAGGTGTATAGTTGATGATGTTGGCACATATTGATGATTCATTGTTGATGAGTAGTTGAAAAATGATTGGTATATACTTGGTACATGGTTGGATGCACTTGTTTATGGTACAGGTTGATTACAGGTTGTTTGGCACAGGTTGGTACATGGTTGATGCTCTTGTTTATGGTACAGATTGATATCTGTTGAGGATTGTTGCCTCATCTCAGTTGGTGCTGAGAATGTAAGTTGAGTCTTGCATATAGAGCTGGTGCTCTTGTAGAGTTGTACTCTATTCAGTTGTTGCTGAAAAAACCCTCAGATTGAAGTCCATAATAAAAAGAAAAATTGTACATACATCTTGTGTTCCTTGTGGAAATGATTTGTTGATGATATATTGCTGATATATGTTGTTTATATGTATTCACATCTAAATGATTATTAATGACAGCAATGAGTAATGAGTAAATTCCGAATGCTAACTAATGAGTTTTGTGTAAGAGGGAAGTTTGGAAATTTTGGAGAGGTCTTCTTTAGTGTCCTCATCCTCGATCACTATGGGATTTTGCTATGTTTAACTGCTAGTGCCCTCGGGGTGATACCATCGTGCCCTAGATACGTCTGTTGAGAATAGTGGTCAAATGCATGCATTGTTTTGGGCTTATTTATCTCATATAATAACAACCACACACAACCCTGCAATAATAATAACTCGAGGCACAAACATGCATGATATTAGCATGAAATATGTAATGATGAATGAATTGGTGGAAATATGCACAGTCTAGAGTGTATAAGGAGATGCAAATGCCTACGAGACACCAACACACCATTATTTAAACTTTTAAATATTTTTAGAACGTTACAACTCATAAAATAACGTTTGTTTTGTTGTTTGCAATAATGGGGGCATTCTTGCAATCAACATCATTTTTCACCAATAGGCCTAAGTTAACCTGTTTGCAACCCAACAGTGACATAACCATGGTGATTTGACTTATTCAATTCAAATCATAAATTTTCCTAACCTTATAAAGAGAAAGGAAATGATAAAAACAAATAGGAAGATGAAAACAAATTGAAATGACTCAACACACCATTGAAGAAAAACTAAGTAGAAACTAGGTTGATAGATGGATGGGCTGATTAGAGGAGTAAAGGAATAGGAACATACCTAGGATTTAACATCAGCTCCAACTGGGGGTAGCACCTCCTTATGAGGTGCTAATAACAACATATTGTGTGCCTTAGTTCTTTCATTTATGCCACCCTTCCACCAACCACTTTACTCTGTTTACCAACCCTATTACATGTATTATTTCTACTGAAACTCAAATCTGCAACTATACCCCACTGCCATTATTGGGCTATGGAGTCATTATTATTTTTATCACATATCATATCAAAATCAAATCTTCATGCTCATAAACGAGCTTATTTATATACATACACCTACTCCTAACCAGTTGAAAACTAGTTGATCATGTGAAGTGAAACTTCTAATGCAGCCACTCGAGCAAATGGTTAACTAACCGAAACTGGCCTCCATGTTTATGCACAAATAGGAAAGAAGAAACTGAAAAATATAACATCAATCTATAATTTAGAATCCCATACTTACAGTAAAATTTTGGCTTTACAAAATGAAAGACAAAAAATTTATTTCTCCAGTTCAACTCCATATAAATGTCCACTAGATCTAGAAATTCATGAAAAACCTGCGGCTGACCCAAGAGAGAAGGTTGCATCTATATATTTTTTGTCCCATGGATGATATCAAACTTCTCTTCTTGTTTTTCAAATTGAATGAACTACTTTTCTCCATTAGTGATTTCTTCAATTTTTGACTCAACGATAAAACATCCAAGCTCATCGATTTCTTGAATTTGTTACTCTTGTATTTCAATATCATTATCCATAAACATAATTTTTTGAGTTATTATATCAGAAACAAGATGAATCGGAACAAAAATCCATTCCTCAATCTAGTTTTTATGGCTAATATGTTCCAACAGGTTCTTTGTTTTATTGATGAAAGCACATGATTTTAGTTGTGACGTGATTTGTAATTTATGGCTAGATTGGTAGATCCTTCCAAGATTGTTATCATTGTTGATCTACCTCCTTCTACTTTGGTTAGACAGTTGCGCACTACATTGGGACACACTAGATACTACATAAAGTTTATTGAGGGTTATGCTCAGATAACAACACCTATGGAGAAGCTATTAAAGAAGGATAGTAAGTTTCAATGGACAGAGGAATGCCAACAGAGCTTCTACAAATTAAAGAAGAAAATGGTCACTGCATCTATTTTTGTTTCTCCAAATTGGAGTAATGAATTCCATGTTCATGTCGATGCTTCATCCATTGCATTAAGAGAAGTTTTAGCTCAACCATGTGCAGGAGATATTGACCACCCTATAGCATTTGCTAGCAGGAAGCTTTTTACATCTGAAATGAATTATACTACCACTGAAAGAGAAGGCTTAGCTATGGTATATGCGCTGCAAAACTTTAGACACTACTTGTTAGGGGGACATTTTAAGATGTTTACTGATCATTCTACATTGAAGTACTTAGTCAACAAGCCACTGTTGGGGGGAAGAATATGCAGATGGTTATTATTATTCCAAGAGTGTGACTTTGAGACTGTGGTCAAGCCAGAAAGAATGAATAAGGGACCTAACCACTTATCCAGGTTAGAACATGGAGAGGAGCCTACCAGTTTGGATGATACACTACCAAATGCACAGTTGTTGGCCATTAGGAAAGTCGATGATCACTTCGCCGAGATAGTCCAATTCCTTTCCATAGGAATGGCACCTCGTGAGTATACAATTTTTCAAAAGAAACAGTTGGTAGTATGCGCTATCGATTTTCAACTTATAGTTGGGCAGTTATATAAGATGGGACAGATGAGATCTTAAGAATATGTGTTATGGAATCAGAAATACCATTGGTTCTTACAGAAGCAAATGAAGGCATCATAAGAGGACATTATCCAGGGAAAGAAACAACGTAAAAGGTTCTCAGAGCTGGCCTCTGGTGGCCCACTTTACATAAGGATGCTAAGGGATACTACAGAGCCTGCGATGTATATCAAAGAGTAGGGAAACCTTCTAGAAGGTATGAGATGCCCTTAGCACCACAATTGACTTTACAAGAATTTGAGAAATGGTCTATTGACTTTGTGGGACCTATCAACCCACCAGGAAAGCACACATGAGCTCGATATATCATCACTGCTATAGAGTATTTGACCAGATGGGCAGAAGCAAGAGAATTTAAAGACTGTAGTGCAACTACAGTTGCGTGGTTCATATTTGATGATATAATAACTAGATTTGGATGCCCGGATATTCTTATTAGTGATCAAGGCACACACTTCATTAACAAAACTATTGAAGCCTTGACTCAGGAGTTCAAAGTTCACCATCATAAGAGCACACCATATCATCCACGGGCGAATGGTACAATCGAAGATTTCAATAATAGTTTGGATACATCACTGACTAATATTTGTAGTGTTAATAGAGATGATTGGGATTTGAGAATTCCAATGGTGTTATGGGCTTATAAAACTACTTGCAAACAGTTGACAACGTAGACTCCCTTCAAGTTAGTTTATGGCCTGGAAGCAGTGGTACCTATGGAATATTTGGTTCCTAGTTTCAAAATTGCAGCATTTATAGGTATGGATGACACCGACGTTGTTCAAGACAGGTACACGCAGTTGATGGAACTAGAGGAAGATAGGTTCATTGCAGGATTTCATCAGCAAGCACAAAAAGAACGAGAAAAGGCTTACCATGACAAACATATCAAGAAGAAAGCATTTAAACAAGAAGATTTGGTACTTTTATATGAAAGCAAGTTCATGAAGCATCCAAAAAAGTTTAGGACACATTGGCTTGGTCCATTCGAAGTTGTCTATCTTACAAAAGGTGGAGTTGTGCAGCTGAAGACTCTTAATGGAGAATGGAAGGATGGTTTAGTAAATGGGAGCTGGTTGAAGCTGTATTGTGATAACCAGCTGCCTCACAACTCTTAGTAAAAGTAAAGGAAGAAGGGTATAGGTACCAGGTGCAGTTGAAATTGGGTACCAGACATAGAAAATACAGTTTTCACATGATAGGGAGGGATAGAGCAGAAAGTACAGGCTACTCCGCGTAGTCTGCAGTTGAAGTAATACAAAGGGCTCAACCCTGCAGTGACACGGGACAAGTCACATGTGAGTGTTGGGGGCCTATTGGCCCTTGGTTATGTATTAAGGAAGAAAACAAAGATTAAGGAAGAAGAAAGATGAAGTATGAAGTGAGCGGAAGGCACATAACCCGAGGAAGGGTCGAAGTGGTTAAAGAAGCATAAAAAAGGAAACAAATCAAAGGAAAGCAATTCGTTGAAAGAGAAGATCAAGGAAGACAAAGAAACAAAGAAGATAGATCATGGACAAGTCAACAAGTGGAAGAGGACACTAATGGGTGCTTTGGAGCACCTTGCGGAGCAGAAGGGGGAACAGGTCGGTGAAGTCCTTAAAATGAGGGTTATGTGGACCTAGAGTTTTGGCAATGTGGATCTAGGGTTTTGGAACCTAGGCTTTGGTCTAGGGTTTTCTAAGAGTCATGGAATGTATAAATAGAGGTCTAGAAGAGTTGAGAACAGAGAGTGCGAAAGTAGTGTTGAGATGTAGAAGTGTTGTGTTTTAGGGTATTCTTTCATTTTAGTTCTTTAGCTGGGTGCGAAGATCGACTCTATAGATGGGTGCGCAGGGTTAGGAGATAAGGAGGAGAGAGAGAAGGATCTAAATATGAGTGCGTAGATAGAACTATATATTTTCATCTATTCTATCAATAAACACAGTTTTGTGGTCGTAGCCATAGGGAGAGGGCGAACCTCGTAAAATCTTGTTGTTCCATGTGGTTGATGCTTTTTTATTTACTACCTTTTATGTTGTTATTGCACTGTTATTTTTCCTGTTGAAGATTAGAAGATATAAATTACTTCGCGAAGTTAAGCATAATACTGTTAAGGATCTCTAGGTTATTTTGCGTTATTGTTTTGGAATCATCTTGCATTTCCTATGGTTGTAGACACATGTGTCCTGCAACCCCCCCTATTGCTACTTCAGGTCAGACTTCACCTGCTTCACAGGTGTTGTCGTAAGGGCCAGTAGTTAGGGTTTGTTGGTGCGTTGTTAGAGTTGAACCCTGAGTCTTCCCCTATGACAATAGTGACAATGGTTCAACATCGCCTATGGTGAAGCGAGCATTCAAATTTATGTACATTTAAAGATGCATGGATTAGGTTTAGTTAGGGTATCACAATCAGGTGTAATTTGGGTGATACGAGCAAGATGTTGGTCATGCCCAACTCGTGAGGTCACATCGACGCCAAGTAATGACTAAACTTCTTGAGTGATATGGGACGCCTAGGAAAAACATAATGTTTTTTACAAATGGTATCTGAGCAAACTTCG
Organism: Picea abies; assembly: GCA_900067695.1. Taxonomy (NCBI): domain Eukaryota; kingdom Viridiplantae; phylum Streptophyta; class Pinopsida; order Pinales; family Pinaceae; genus Picea; species Picea abies. The sequence goes on along the minus strand of CBVK0100919947.1, from coordinate 10,758 downwards.
AATGGGAATTGCAGAAGTCTCTCTTCACCACCAATACCTGTTTAATCAGATGTGTTGATAGGGCCCTGTTGATGAGGATGTCAATGCTTCTAAGTGGGGGAGAAAGTCATAACCATGACTTGAGGTCCTACTGGCAGTGGCATGACAGCCATACTTGACAAGTTGCACGATGAATCCATATACTTTGGTAGCCTTGGTGGACGACTTGTGGGTGGCAACCATGAGACATATTGTCAAGTAGGATGGACTATCGGTTAGGAGGGTGTACTAGCATGTAGGCTAAGAGGATCAAGGACATCTCATTGAGTATGATGGACGATCAATTAGGACAAGGTACTAGTGCATAGGCTAGGAGGTCCAAGGAAGTCTCATTGGGTAGGACAAGCAACCGAAAAGTCATTGCATAGTAGGCTTCGAATGAGAACGACATGACTTGAAAATGTGGTAGATTTTGTATTTTATATGTCAAGGAAACAACAGTGATATGTTCGTCGAAGATATGTGAAATCCTTATGGAGAAAGGGCATGATCTTCATTGACTATCATGTGTTGCCCTAGATTAATGATAGCATGATTGCACGTTGGAGTCAGTTGTTCAAGAGTGCTTGGCTCGAGGGAGGCACAAGTAGGTCTCCTATGATTGAATGTTGATGGTGCAATGAGAATTTTAACTTATACGGGATTAAAAATGCCTTGCTTGAGTTCATCTAGGATATGATGGTGAGGCATAGTCCGAGTAATATGAGCAGGTTGTTGGTCATGCCCAACACATGACACATGGGGTCACGTTGATGTTGGATGAGTAGAGGTTAGACTTATTGAATGGAATGGTATGAGACACTCAAGTGAAATAGAACATCTAGCCCTGTTACTGATGCAGCCCCCCTCCCCTCCTAGGGATTTTACCACCTCCTGGTCAAGGATCTTCAAACACCTTGAGCCGAATTAGCTCTTTGGGCCCCCTGCTAGAACCCAAACAAGTTACACTTTCTCCTTTTACCCTAAGGCACAAGTTCTATGAGAACCCACGGGCCCTTTCCTTGGCTCTCTTGACAATTTTAAATTGGTGGGTGCTAGCTCCTCCCCCTAGGCCCCTTCTCCTCATGCGACCTCAAGCTATGACCTAAGGCTAAACCTTAAGAGGTGCTTCGGGCCTCAGGCTTCGGTCATTTCCAAAACAACTGACTTCTTTTCCCTCAAACTCTGCACTGACGAACACAGTTGACGCGAGGATCAATAGTTCCCTCCACTTCCTTAAATCAATGGCCCTGATCTATTTCAGCTTTGGCCAATTCTCCCTTGTAATCTTTCTAAAGTTCACAATCTTCAGAATGGTTGATATGACGACATCCGTCCTCCCTTATCCTACGGTCACGATGAACTCCAACCCTTCTCCATTCGGGAGTTCCCCAACCTTGTTCACCTACATCCTCCCGGAGTGTTAAACCTCTGGACTTTCAACTCTCTTGCCATGTGTCCTTCGCAATGGACAGTTGCGATATACTCTGCTCTTCAGAGCTTCACGATATTGCTCTCTCCTTGTCTGCGAACTCCCGAAGTGCTTCTGCTCCAGAGTCTCAAATCTATCACCACCTATCTCTTTGGATGACGGATGGTCTCTATCTTCTTCGAAACTTCAAGATTTTGCAAGTCCACTCTCATTTGCACTTTCAAAATATTTAAGGCCCATGCACTTTACCTAGATCCAACGCTTATTGCCCCTTTGTGCCCAGATCCAATGGCTAGGATCTGTTCTCCTCCTCCGTGCACTCCTTTGGGGTGTCTAGACGTAGAATTTTACGGTCTAGATATCCTCCAGTAATTGATCTGACGACTGTTATAGCTCCTCCCGATAAACTTTGGCTTTCTCCCGAGTTGGAATAAATTTCAAGTGTCAAAGGCTTTGGCCTTTGGTCCTCCTGTGAGCTCGGCTACTTTGAGTCTCGACTTACTTTTCCTCCTTGAGATTGAACTTGGAATAAGTTCATCTATGCGCACTCTTGGTGCTATCTATACAAAACCTGTAAGGATCCTTGGCCTCTACGCACCTTGTAGAGTCTCTATACACACTTGCACTATATCCCACAGTCCGAGACTTGGACTATTCTCAGCCTTATGCACCCTTTGCAGAGGCTCCATGCGCAATGGAACTATTCCTCCTGAGCTTTATCTTGCTCGAATATCTAAGGGTCTTGACCCTTAACTCCTTCAAATAATTTCTTATGCCCTCCTGGCACTTAACACTCATCCTCCTGAGTTTCTTGAACTTGAAACAAGTTCTCCTCTGCACACTCCTAGCACTCGACTGAGCCTTTAGACGGATTCGGAATTTCAACATTTGTCTAGGTGTTGGCCTAGTGCACTCCTTACACGGTTCCTCCTTCTGAATCCTGAATCCTTCAGGTTCACTGATGCACTCTTTGCATCTGCTCAATGCACACCTTGCAAAGATTCTCCCTCCAGAGTGTTCAACAACTCTGGTTCCTTCAACTTCCCCAACACTTCAGAATGTGTTGGTCCTGTGCACTCATTGCTCCTGCTTGAAGCACTCCTTACTGAGCTTACATAGTATTCAATAACTTTGTCTCTTTGAGCCTTCTCTTCACAACTCTCCTCCAAGGTGTTCAATAACCTTGAGTTGTGATTTCTCTAGTGTGACCTCCTGGCACGTTTTCCTCTAAACTTGAAGCAGAGTCCAGATATGCACTCCTTGCATTGGCTCACAAAGTTGTCAACACTCTACCATGCACTCCTTGCATTTAGCCTGAAGAATCCCAAAAATAATCCAACAAACTCACAGACGGAGAATTATGTCTATCCCTGTAGATGGAAGCCTGTCATATGTCTACAACATATGCACATAAACACACAAATGGCATTCATAAAACACACATTCACCACACATAAAATCATAAACAGTGAAACATGTTCTTTTGTATTCATATCATAATGCTAGTTACAATGTGTGAGCTCGGACTGCAATATAGTTTCTCCTCTCTCGTCTCCTTGGCTTACAATGATTTACAATCAACTTTGAACATCTCAACAACAACAACAACTCTCGGGAATATATTACAATGCTCTATACAAGTGGGACTCGACGAGATTTCCCTCCAATTACTCTAGTGGTGTCTAATCACCATTTACAATGCCTAACTACTAAGGCATATTTCATTGAATAAACATTAACAACTCAGATCTGAGGTGATGCTCAAGATATGTACAACTCAAGCCAATTAAAGGTGACTTCATCTATTTCCTGTACAAAGGCATCAACTCGGCTCTTCCAGCCTTACACTATTTAATTTCGTTTAAGATTGCATTTAAAATTTAAATTTGAGGGAAAAATAAGAGGGTTGGCGCCTCTCCCCTCCTTGAATGCGCTTTGATGTGTTGGAAGGTTGGCACATGCTTAGGTGGAAAGGATGCTCCTACATCATACTCCACTGCTGGAAAAATCATGAGCTCCTTCTCATGGCTCCCTCTGCTCCACTGTTGAAATCCCCCCTGGATCCCAAACTCTCCCTTGGAGTTGTCCATCTACTCCTCTACTTTGTTGCGGTTGTTGTTGCTTCCCTGTTGCTCTTGCAGGTCCTCCTTTGTTTAGCTCCCTCTTGCTGACAACTTCTTGTGCTAACCTCAACATCAACCTCCTTATCTCCTCAATAATCTCTTCCAGCTGATCCACTGGCTAGCTCCCTTCATGCAGTCTTCTTGGGTGCATTTCCTTATGCTGATTAAAGGGAAAATCAACCTGATCTCCCATGCCACCATCATCTCCTATGGCACTGGCTTGATACTCTGTTGCAACTTCCAATTATGCAGGCTTCTCATTGAGTTGTTTCTTAGCTTCCTCTTCTGACAAATCAACTCTTGCCAGCTTCTCTTGTGTTGGTACACTCCCATCCTCCTCCAGCTACTCTTTGGGCTGGTATGCTCCTCCATCTGTTTCCAACTTAGCATGTTGGATGTGCTAACTTTACACTATCACCCTCCTCTCCAGGGCTTCCAGTTCATCACACAGATCAACAAAATCCATGTTTGTTTCCTCTTCTTCTGTAGTTTCAAGTTCTATAGCCATCTCCTGTTTAGTTTCTTGATTAAAAATTTTGAGCAATTCTGTTGAATGCTCTTCTTCTTCTGTTGGGGAAGACTTCAGTATCTGCTTCTTCTCCTCCTCTATGACAGTCATTGTTGGTTGTCCCTATGTTGCACCTGAGATTTGTGTACTGGCCCCAACTGGGATGCTTGGTAGGAATATCCGGATTCCCACGATGATTAGAACACTCCTCTGATCCTCCTTTGTGATGGAAGTATTTAACTTCTCATCATCTTTATTCACATGGTCTACAACTCCACATGAATCTTCATATGAATGAGGCCTTTCCTTTGCCTCCCTTTCATTTGTCAACACTCCTTCTTGATTTGAACTCTTAGTTGAGTTCCTCTCTTCTCCCTTGCCCACCTGGCAATTTGAATTTTTATCATCACCCTCCTGGCAGTTCATGAGATCCCTGCTTGATCTCCTCTCCTCGTCATTGAGGCTTTCTCCTACTTCTGGTTCACAGATGTAAACCACTCTCTCCTTTGTGTCACTGAGGTTTTCAACTTCCCTCAACCACCTCCTCAATATCCGCTATTGTCTTCTAGCCAAGAACCTTTTAACATACCACCTTGCTTTCCTCTTCAAGGACCATTCATACCTCTAGTGCACCTGGGAATCCTGTTGCATCTTCAGTGTCAACCTCTCCATTTCTGCTCTTATCTCACTAAGCTCCCTATCAATTTTTGCCCTATTTTTTTGTTGGTGGTCTCCTTTTCGACCATGCTCATGGCCTTCAATAACCATCTTCTTTTTCTATCTTCAACCCACCTGGATGTCTATTGACTACTGCACACTTGCAATCGATCACACACAGAGCATCTATACTCTGTCTCCTCCTTCACCTGCTATCTACAGATAAAGTTTAGCTCTGATACCACTTGATGTTGTCAAACTGCCTCTTTTCACCTTCGCACCTTTGCCTTCGATCTGCAGACACAATTTCAGCTCTGATACCACTTGATAGTATCATACTATCTCCTTCCTCCTTTGCCTGCTATTTGCAAGCAAAATCAAGCTCTGATACCACTTGATGCAGCCCCCCTCCCCTCTCAGGCGTTCTGCAACCTCCCTGTAATATCCCTAGGCCAAACCCAATTGTAAATGTAAATACAAATGCACTTAAGCTAGTGAGTTGTTTGACATCATTTTTGTATGCACCTTTCATGCCATAGTGCACGCATGTACTGCACAATAAAATGATGAAATGTGCACATTACAGGATACCGTGCGCAACAACTTAAGTACGTGTGATTTTGAGGCCAAATAGACTTTGTGTACATATTGTGTTTTATAGGATGGTGAGCCAATTATTATAAACTAGGATGCTTATGTTTTGAATTAGGCCAGAGATCCTAGATGCTAAAGGCCAGTGCGCCTATTTTTGTATATGCCTCATCAATTAATATAAAATACATCGTTGTGCGCAGATCGACCATGATAAAAGAGTATGGGGGACTAGACTCCACTAGTTAGGGAAAGGGAGGGATAAAAGTTAAGGAAAAGGGCTAAGCTAGGGAGCGCCAAAAATGAATATTATATTAATATTTCTTAAAGTATAAAGTATGGATACTTATTTTATCCTAAAGTTCCAAAGATGGGGACAAGTGGGCCAAAGTAGCTCCCAACGTGACAAGTGTCAAGTTGGGGACATGCATACATATTGTTTGGACTTAGTTCATTTTCAGGGATTTCTTCCATCATGCAAGACCCATTCAGCCATACCATGATTTTTTACTCACACAGTCAGCTATCCTCCATACTTTCCTATCACTGTACTTGAACCTATATCTATAACCATACATGTTTGTGTACCTGGTTAGCTTGGGAGTTGGACTGAAGAAGCGGGTTGTCATGCCCGTGAGCAATCTCTCTGGGTGAGAGAATTGTTGGGAATTGATTTCCCGAGGGTGCTAAAATATAGCTACAGGGCTCTAAGACTTCCTGTCCGACCTGTTGTTGAAGCCCTGAAGGGAAGTGGGGCAGCCGATGAACTGTTGAGCAGAGAAGGGGCACACTTCCTGGGGTGGGATAGACATGTGGGGAATGAGGGACTGTAGGCTGTTAGTTTGAGTAGGCACTTGTAACAGAGTCTTTCCTGTTTTCTGAGATTCATTAGCCTGGTTAGGAATCCCTTTACCCAGGTGGAGTTTAGTCCCAGCTCGGGGGTGACCCACTGCTGAGAGTGATGAACAATATGGTCTAAGGATGAGAGTTTCATGGAAGGTCTGCACGCAGTTGGTGGTATTCTTACCAAGATAAGTGTCAATTGTGTGATAAATTTACACGTTGCATTATTATCTACGTGTTTATTTTTATGGGTTTATCCTATGTGTGGCTATAATTGTCTTTATCTTTATGGGTATTGGCTGTATATGCTGCATGTATATGTTACTGTTATTTCAGTATGAATCCATGCATTTATAGAATGCATTTTTCTATTTACATTTTATATATAAAGTTCCACAAGAGTTCTGTGTGTATATGTTTTAATTGCATGCAGTTCGAAAAATTTATGCGGCATAGCTCAGTTGGATACTAGGCATGTTACAGTATGTTGAGCAGAGAATGAAAGTGTTTTTTGGAATAACATGGCCCAACATGGGTGGCCAAGGATGTTACACTCCCAGTCAAGGATCTTCAAACACCTTGAGCCAAATTATCTCTTCGGGCCCCCTGCTGGAACCCAAAACAATTTACAAAGGCCCCTTCTCCCCTAAGGCACAGGTTCTTCTATGAGAACCTGCAAGCCCTTTCCTTGGTGCTCTTGACAATTTTAAAATGGTGGGCGCTAGCTCCTCCCACTAGGCCCCATTTCCTCATGCGACCTTGGGCTATGACCTAGGGCTAAACCCTAAAAGGCGCTTCGAGCCTCGGGCTTCGGTTGTTTCCACAACAACTGACTTCCTTTCCCCCGAACTTCAAACCGACGAACACAACTGACGCGAGGATCAATGATTCTCACCACTTTCTTAAATCAATGGCCCTGATCTATTTCAACTTAAGCCAATTCTCCCTTGTAATCTCCCTGAAGTTCACAATCTCCAGAATGGTCGATCTGACGACACGTGTCCTCCCTTATCCTACGATCAAGATGAACTCTGTCCCTTTTTTCTTTGGGAGTTCCCCAACCTTGTTCTCTTACTTCCTCCTGGAGTGTTAACCTCCGTACTTTCATCTCTCTCACCACGTGTCCTTCGCAACAGACGGTTATGATCTACTCCGCTCTTCGGAGCTTCAATGATCTACTCCGCTCTTCGGAGCTTCAATGATCTCGCTCTCTTGTTGTCTAAAAACGCCTGGAGTGCTTCCACTCCAAAGTCTTAGATCTATTGCCATCTGTCTCTTTGGACAACGGACAGTCTTTATCTTCTTTGGGACTTCGGGATTTTGCAAGTCCGATCTCCTGTGCACTTTTAAAAGATTTAAGGCCCGTGCACTTTACCTAGATCCAACGCTTGTTTCCCCTTTGCACCTATATTCGACGGTTGGGATATGTTCTCCTCCTCCGCGCGCTCCTTTTGGGGTGTCTGGACGTAGAATTCGTCGGTCTAGATCTCTTCCTACAGCTGATTTGACGGCCACTACAAATCCTCCCTATAAGCTTTGGCTTTCTCCCGACTTGAAAGAAATTTCAAGTGTCAAAGGCTTTGGCCTTTGGTCCTCCTGCAAGCTCGGCTACTTTGAGTCTCGACTTGCTTTTCCTCCTTGAGCTTGAACTTGGAATAAGTTCACATGCGCGCACTCTTGGCGTTGTCTATACAAACTTGAACCTGTAAGGGTCCTTGCCCTCTGTGCACCTTGCAGAGTCTCTCTGCACACTTGCACTATCTCCCACAATCCGAGACTTGGACTGTTCTCAACCTTTTGGACCCTTTGCAGAGGCTTTGTGCACAATGGCACTATTCCTCCTGAGCTTTAGCTTGCACAAATTTCTAAGGGTCTCGGCCCTTAACTCCTTCGAATAATTTCTTGTGCCCTTCTGGAACTTAACGCTCATCCTCTTGAGCTTATTGAACTTGAAACAATTTCCCCTCTGCACACTCCTAGCACTCGACTGAGCCTTCAGATGGCTTCAGACTTTCAACACTTGTCTAGGTGTTGGCTTGCTGCACTCCTTACATGGGTCTTCCTTCTGAACCTTGAATCATTCAGGTTCACTAATGCACTCTTTGCATCTGCTCAATGCACACCTTGCAAAGCTTCTCCCTCCAGAGTGTTCTATTATCGCACAGTTTGTAGCTAGGTCAAAAGGCTAGAAGATAGAGGCCAAACTGGCGTAACAGGAACCTGCCCCACCCAATGTCACCACAATGGGGAGGTTCTTTCTATTCAGGGAGGTTAGGCCCAGGGGAGACGTCCCAGGTGACCTGGAGTTTAGAAAACACTAAAGTATAAAGGTCAAAGTGAAATTTCCTCTTCACAGGTCACCACCAAGAGCAGATAGTCTGGCTAAACAACCAATAATGAAGTGTAGGCCCAAATGAGAACACCTGCTCGAAACAAAACAACATCAAAACAATACATGCAGGCTATGATTCAATGGGTTAGTACTTCATACAACTATCTAATATCAATATATTAGCAATTATGACAATAGATATTGACGAGATCAATGTTTGTTAATATAGCAATGGAACAGTATCAATTCATCAATAAATATCGAGATGATGTAGCAAACAGTGTATCCAATCAATCCCTTCCTCAATAAATGCTTCAAAACACCATCTAATTGCCTATAAAGAGAAAATGTTGCGTCAATATGGAATAACCAAGGATGACGTCAGCCTTATTAGGGTTAGTAGTTAGTTAGGGTTTCGGTTTATAAGAGTTTGAAAGTTTGTTTGACCACTATCACTTCAACGTTGGAGACCTAAGATCAGTGCCTAAGGGTAAATGGAGTCAAATTAAGAGAGGATGCAAAGGTTGAAGGGAAAAGGCTAAGGACTAGAGGGAAGAGTTCTAAAGTGTTGCAATGGCAGGGCCCTAGAAACAAAACCCTAGGGGAAAGAGGCTCACTCCAGTGTTGCTTAAGCAAGGCCTCGTGCTCTTTCCTCCTTCCTTAGGTTTATTTCGGCAAAACGGCTAGCATAGGAGATAAATCAAGACACAAGAGTGAGGTGAGGGAGAGTGTTGCAAAGGCAAGGCCCTATCACCAAACCCTAGAAGAAGGACGACCCTAGGTGTAGATAACCTAGGCCTGGGACGTCTCCTTCTTCTTGACTTTTAAAAGGCATGGCTAGCATAGGGGAAGAAGTAACAAGAGTGTAGCAATGGCTAGGCTCTTCCTTCCTTCTTCAATGGCTGAGAATTTCTCTTTTAGGGGACATGAGACAATGACCTACTTATGTGTTTGTCCCCTAGGGTTTTAAAATCAACAAAATTTATAATAAATGCAAGAATATAAGACTATAACCATTCAATTAAGAAGTTTTGCAAAAAAAACACTTACATATCATGATGAAATAACATTGCAAACCCTAATTGTAAATCTTCCTTCAAGAGAAATGCCAAAAATGCCAAGAAAATCCTTCCTTCAACAAGTGCACCTCACTCAAAAGATGAAATACCGAAGTAGGGCACAAAAATCAGATCTCACTAGGAGAGTGAGTTGTGTGTTCTGTCAAAATGAGGATAAAAATCCTCAATATATACTGTATCAATGACCTTTAATTAATTTTAGGTCATAAAAATTAGCCGACAAGGCTTTAAACCAAAATCACATTGTTTTTACATTAAATTGTCAAATTAAAACCCTAACTGAGTTGTAATAAAGGTAAAAGCCCCTTCAAGGGAGGCGCTAGCCCCTTTTAAGGCAAATGAGACATCCAGGAGCAAAACGTTAGCCCCCCAGGGGCTTCTCCAACATGCCACACGTGCCACTGCTGCCCAGTCTGCCTCCAAGAATGATCATGAAGCTGGATGATGTCATGGCAAGGATGGGAACGATCTTAGCCTTCCAAGGCCAACGTTCCACTAAAAAGGGGTCATTCCTTCTAGGTCGGGCTCTGCCAAAGTGCCTTTGGTGAAACGTCCTCTTCTTCTCTGGTGCAAAACCTCGGTCAAACATTGTCCTATCTCTGCCCCTTTAACGGGGTCTCAGCGACCATCTGATGGGATCTTCAACCCTATGGAGGTCCGAACTAATCATCTCCCCATGTGTAACAGTCCAAATGGTACCTGTTCGTCGGGCATGGTCCTGCACATTGAAAACTATGCCCTCCATGGGCTCATTAGTCACAGGGATCATAGCAATATTAATCACATTTCATCATTAATATTATCAAACATATGCATAAAAATCCTGATATATTATTCAATAGCTCAAAGACTCTACAAAAACCTACAATACAAGGTTGAGAAAAAGAACAAGACACCCGATTGGGCTAGTATCCACAAGGAAATGAAAGTTTCCAAGGGGTTTCTTCCAAGCCATGTAGACGAGGTGAAGTGGTTTAAGGGATATTCAGACATACGGGTAGAGAGAGAGTCGGGGATGCATGATATTACCTGTCGGTGCCTTTGTAGAAGGCGAGTTGTACCTGTCATGGATGCAATTTTTTCCAAGCCCCTTTTTGCCTTTATCCTTTTCTTTATTTGTTTTTTCTTCTTCTTTTTCTTTTTATTCAAGGGCTAACTAGAGGACACTGCCTTGG
>CBVK0100919945.1:0-12414 GCA_900067695.1 Picea abies | reverse complement strand
GTACATAATTTTAATTAAAATTTTAACAATAATATGGCTGCACAAGAGTTATATGAAACCCCCAGACTTCGTGGAGATGCCAGTGACGATGAAATAAAGAATCTGTCTCACAAGGTTGGACCTGTGGGTTTACAGGAATGGACATTCACAGATCTTCATACCACTGATTAAAACGATGGGTATGACATCCACGATCATTTTATAAAATCTTCAGCATATTCTTCGAATGTGGAAAATTGACCGAGACGGAACTTAGTGAAAGGAAACTTGGGTTCGCGCAAAATTTGTCATGGAGCTTTGACTTCGGGCTTTCGAGCGAAAATATGAACTAACAATTGAAATCACCTGGTGGCCAACACCCTTGAAGTGAAACTTGGTGCTCAAAACGTTGACCAAGCCATTTAGAATTTGGTTTAAACAGCGGGGATGTTCGAAAGACTCGAATAATTGGTCCATCGTCGATTTGAATATGTATTGAATGGTTGGATGGTGTTCATAATTTATCGTGGCACGCGCAGGATGGGGGATTTTTCTTCTATCAGAAAAGTTGCAAAATGTGCAGCAAGAATGAGGCAATCCTTTAGTTCTTCCACAGAAACTCTGCACATATATGGTCATGAAATTGGAATCATTCCTGATATTCACGTCCGCAATGGTGACAGAATATATAATTTTCAGATGGGATAGGGAAATTGTCTCTACCCTTGGCAAAGCTTGCTGATTTAAAGTGTGGAGGTGAAAAGAATAGCAAGCGAATACCATCTTCTTTTCAAATAAGGTATTGTAGCGGTTGATCCGACATCATCTGGCAAATTCTCTCCTTGGCCAATGCATGTGAAAATATGATTCGAATAATACTAATCTTGAAGTTCTTTCTTGGACGAGATTCTGTCCTCGTTTCTTCAATGCTGAATTTCAGGCTGATGACTATGGGGCCTTCCGAGGAAAAGATGAAGCATAGCGTGGCTGGGCATTTAAATGACAAGTGCGTATCGTGCCTACCAAATCTCCCCAAGGAATCCAACTGTTGCGATATATTCTCTGTCATGATGCTCGAGACAGCTATGCCAGGATGCACGATGCTATTTTCGGCAAAATGGAAAATGACGATCGGGTCATTGAAAGGGTGCGTTAGAAGAAGATACCCTCACCGGCACTCTAACAGTTCGAGAATCAATCCACTATGCTACCCATGTCAGGCTTCCAGACAAAATGCCCCGAGAGGAAAAGATGGCCATTGTTGAGAGCGCCATTATGGAAATGGGTCTGCAGGACTATGCGGACACTCCAATCGGAAATTGGCATCTGCGAGGATTGAGTGGTGGAGAGAAGAGGCGTGTTAGTATTGCTCTGGAGATTCTCATGCGCCCTCATTTGCTCTTTTTCGATGAGCCAACCAGTGGTCTTGATAGTGCTTCAGCGTTCTTCGTAACACAAACTCTTAGAAACCTAGCCCGTGATGGAAGGACTGTGATTGCTTCCATTCACCAGCCCAACAGTGAAGTGTTTACTTTGTTTGATTACCTGTGTCTCTTGACTGGAGGGCAGACTGTCTACTTTGGTGAAACAAAATCTGCACACGAGTTCTTTGAACAAGCTGGCTTCCCATGCCCTCCACTGAGAAATCCTTCAGATCATTTCATTCGTTGCATTAATTCGGATTTCGACAGGGTGAGAGCTACTCTGAAAGGATCGTACAGGCTCAGAGCCACGGAGTTGAATGACCCTCTTGACAAGATAAGCACAGCTCAAGCCAGAAGAATTTTGATGGACCAGTTTAATTCCTCTGAGTATGCTATGGTGACAGCTGCGAGGGTTCATGAAATATCACAAACTAACCTCTTCTCTTGCATGGCCGTCGTCGAGAGCTTTATGACGATAGTGGCCACCTTGGTGCCCAAATTGCTTGATGGAAATCATCACAGGAGTTATTTCTGGAGCTCTACTTTATTTTCACACTATAGAAAAGAGCACAGTTCTTCAGGAGACCATTGTGAGCACAACTATAGGTGGAGCTGCATTGGGAGCAGCTTTGGGATGGTAAAACCTGTGATCGTTTTGGAAGGAAAATGAGCATGCTCATTGCAGATGTTGTTTTAATTTTGGGTTCCTTGCTTATGGCAGCAGCTCCATCTCCATCAGTTTTAATTGGTGAGAGGGTGATGGTCGGTCTTCGCATTGGTATTGGTTCAATAGCAGCCCCCCTTGTATATTGCAGAAACTTCACCATCTCATATTCGAGGAGCACTTGTTAGCGTAAATACTCTCATGGTCACCACTGGCCAGTTGTCCCCTATCTTGTAAATTATGGATTCACGCAGGTTCCAGGAACATGGCGCTGGATGTTAGGAATGGCTGGTGTACCTGCAGTCTTTCAAATAGTCATATTCACGTGTTTGCCAGAATCTCCTCGATGGCTTATTAGAAAGGGAAATGTTGAAGATTCTATGCCTACTTTTAAAAGAATCTATCCTCCAGGAGACTTGAAAACTGAATTAGAGAAGATTATGGATGCGGCAGAGACCGAATCTGGTCCTGATGGAATTTCAAAGGATATAAGCATTGGTGATATATTAGGTTCAAAAGAGAAGAAGGCTTTCACTATCCAGCTCGATTGGTGTAACAGGAGCCTTACTTTTGTTATCACTGGGGTTCTACATGACCACTACTGACTCGCTCGATGTCCTGAGACCAGAGAATACTTTCAGAGGCGAACTTGTATGCTCATCCATGCAGACCAAGCAAAGTATATCTAGATCTCTGTCTTGCCTTGACTACTTGCATGCAGCATGCGAGTTTTGTGCTGCTCCTGAAAATAAGATGGAACCAGGCAGCGTTTAAAGAGTTGACAGAAGCGTTTCGAGGAGCAGGCCAGCATTATCAATACCCCAGTTTTCAAACGATTAGTAACGGTTCCAGGAGCTAGCAGATGCACCTAGCAGTTGCAGAATGCCATTAAGAGGAAACGCTTCAGATTCCCAGAAAACAAAGATTTTTATTTTTCTTTTAAAAAGACTGATGTATGAAAAACACCAGGAAGGGGGCACATGAGCGCAGGACTGGGAGAAAAATCTCTGTCAAGAGAGATTCATTGTAATTGCTGAGTTATTGTGTAAGCCATTATTGGAGTAATAATAAAGATGTTATTTGCGACTGTGAGATTCATCACAGTCGATTTCTTTCAGCATGTTTTCTTCTCTTTTAGTTGTGTTAAAACTGTTTGGATTTCGTTTATGTGTTTCCTTATGCGCAGTTGAAATTGTCTTTACCATCTCTTTATGTCTTCCTTAATCCATTACGACTGCATCACATTTTGTTTTCCTTTAACTGATGGGCTTCGTTACACTTTAGTACGACCACTACTATAACGAAAGGGTTTTGTTTTTCTGCAAATGTTTATTGCCTTTCCTCTGCACCAGCTATCAGCTGTGTAAGACCAATCTGGATTTTCAAAACTCTGCATGTATCCTCTACTACGTCGGCCTTTCCTTTTTCTTTCTCCTACCGCACAATGATTTATCAAAGCACTGAAAGATAGACTTACTTTGCCTCACTTTCCGCAAGCTATTCGATCTCTGCTATTGTCTCTTTTTCTTGGTTTTCATTTGACTCCATGCCCAATGGACCTTTTCCCTAATTTAACACCCAAACTCCAAAAATCTAAGACCATGATTTACCCGTAAATCTGCCCACCTTTTTCATACTACTTAAATTCCTATTGTGACATTGTTCGAGAGATCCCTCTCGGGTTGGAAGGGGTAGCTCCCAATCCAAAGTGGTTCGAGGTTGCCTCGGGATTGATTTGCTACAGCCCATTTCAGTTCTGAGTGTCAACATTTTTGGCGCCGTTGCCGGGGACGGAGGATGGAGTTATCTTCCCTGAGATATGACAAAGTTCAGATCTATCTCTTGATGGTGAACAAGGGATAGGCATTCAATTGGCTGTGATCATTCACCTGGCGACTCCTTGGTTCGTAGAATCTACATGATTTTGCTGGTGACTCCACTGGTCTCAAATGTCGAGCTCATTCGCTGCTTGAATTGCTGCAAGGTTTGCTCCTCTGGACTTTACAAATGTTTATGGATTTCCAAACCCTGTTCCAGACATGAAAATTTGGGGAGATATCCCTCCTAAATTTGGAGGAGATGAGGACGACAATCCTGGTCGACATTTGTTTGAATTCCACAAGCTCATGGAAGAATTAAATGTACATCATGAAGATGTCCTCATGAAAATGTTTATGTTTACATTGGGAAAAGATTCTAGACTCTGGTATAAATCTTTACCCCATTCCAGTATTCCTTCATTGAAATGTTTTCACGCACTTTTTCATCAACATTGTAGGAGGATATATCCTGCTGAAATCCTTTTTGAAGATTGTTGTGAGACATGTCCTCTTGAGGAGGAAGAAAGAACAAAAATTTCTCAAGTTGATGAAGATGAGTAGTATGAGGAGGAGTTGGCTCATAAAGATGCTGGATCTTGTGAACTTACTCAAGAAGAAGAGATTCGTCATCACGGTCAACCTGCAAAAGAGATAGAAAAGGATGAGGGTTGTTTCATTCAGAAGATATAGAGGCCACCTTCTCCTTTAACTAAGGAAGAGGAGGGTCTACCCTTGCACAACTATGTTGCAACCCCTACTCACATAGATTTGCATCTTTCACACACTCCCGGATATGAGTGTCAAATTTCTTCTAGCTCTGAAAATGTAAATCTATTTCTAAATGGTGACAGTCATCTATTCCATGGAACTTTACAGCAAATTAGTGAACCTGTTTATGACGGTTTCCTGCCAGAAGATCAAATTTTAGACTCTGCTTTGTTTCATGAAAAAGATATGGCTATCATGTTCAATGATCTTGAGCATCATGAAACAAAACATAGAGTAGTCATGGATGTTTTAAAACCTCAATTTGATATGTTTTTTCAAGACCCTTTTGCTGAGCTTTTAGATTCATTCAATGGAGGAGTATGCTATGTCATGAGAATTTGGTCACAAGAATTGATGAAAGGTGTGCAAATCCATGATCACTAATAGGTCAGATGGGGATTGTCAAATTCTTTTTTCAGTCTTCTCGGAGAAAGTGTGAGAAAGTTTCCAAAAAGTAGGCAATTATTGGATTGGCTTCACTGGCATTTTTGTGTCATTTGACTCTGGAAATCTCTCAGTAGTTAGAGTAGGTGATGTATATAAATAAGCTTGGCTTCAAGCACTAGATTACAGCAGTGTTTTTCAATATGTTTTCAGTTCAGTTTTGAATCCAATATGGTTTTTTAATAAGCAGTTTTTTGTTCCGCAAAGATGCAAGTAAAGTGACAGAATTCCAGATTTGATGATTTCGAGAAGCCAAATGGATGAAGGCACTGGGTCTACGGTTCTTGGCACTTTCAGGAAAGCACCATCCCTAGTTGGAACCAATGTTGTAACAGATATCAAAATCGATTGCGCTGCCCAAGGTCCAAGTACGATCAAACCAATGAAATTGGAGGCGTTTAAGGATGGCTATATGAGCAATGTCAGAGGCTGAATATATATCAACCGGAGAAGTACCAGAGTCTTCTACATTTTACCATTATGTCTAGCCATGGAGTTTCTTGGCTGCAAAGATAATTTTTGGGTACTTACGAGCCTTTATGCAGGCAGTGTTTATATATGGAATTACCAATCACAGACTTTGGCAAAGTCTTTTGAAGTCACAAAACTTCTAGTATGATCTGCAAAGTTTATTGCTCGAAAGAAGTGGATTGTAGTGGCTACAGATGATATGATAATTCGCGTTTTCAACTATAACACCATGGATAAGGTCAAATCATTTGAAGCACACACTGATTATATTAGTTGCATTTAATCCCAAGGATACCAACACATTTTCAAGTGCCTCACTCAACCGCACCATCAAGATATGGAACCTTGGCTCTCCAGACCCAAATTTTACACTTGAGGCCCACATGAAAGGTGTAAATTGTGTTGACTACTATACAAGATCTTTGTTTATTTTTTCTTGTTTTACAATGAAGGGATTTATCGGGAATCGGCATTTCAATACCGTTCGAAGAATAATAGCTCCTGATACAGCTCAGTTTCTACAGGCCTCAAGAAGAATATCTAGAGATAAATTCTGTTCAGAGCATCCGAGAGAGTTTCATCTCCATGTTGACTCAGCACATTTAGGTCATAGACTAGCTAGATGCATTTGGATACCCTATGTTACTGAAGGATTCAGGGAAGTTCTGTCAGTGGTTGGTTTGAAGAGTGGTAATTTTCATTGGATGGGTCTTCATAATATGGCTGCGCAAGAGTTATATGAAACCCCCAGACTTCGTGGAGATGCCAACGACGATGAAATAAAGAATTCGTCTCACAAGGTTGGACCTGTGGGTTTACAGGAATGGACATTCACAGATCTTCATACAACTGATTCAAACGATGGGTATGACATCCACGATCATTTTATAAAATCTTCAGCATATTCTTCGAATGTGGAAAATTGACCGAGACGAAACTTAGTGAAAGGAAACTTGGGTTCGGGCGAAAATTTGTCGTGGAGATTTGACTTCGGGCTTTCGGGCGAAAATATGAACTAACAATTGAAATCACTTGGTGGCCAAAACCCTTGAAGTGAAACTTGGTGCTCGAAACGTTGGCCAAGCCAATTAGAATTTGGTTTAAACAGTGGGGATGTTCGAAGACCCAAATAATCGGTGTATCATCGATTTGAGTATGTATTGAATGGTTGGATGGTGTTCATAATTTCTCGTGGCACGCGCAGGATGGGGGATTTTTCTTCTATCAGAAAAGTTGCAAAATGTGCAGCAAGAATGAGGCAATCCTTTATTTCTTCCACAGAAACTCTGCACATATATGGTCATGAAATTGGAATCATTCCTGATATTCACGTCCGCAATGGTGACAGAACATATAATTTTCGGACGGGATAGGGAAATTGTCTCTGCCCTTGGCAAAGATTGTTGATTTAAAGTGTGGAGGTGAAAAGAATAGCAAGCGAATACCATCTGCTTTTCAAATAAGGTATTGTAGCGGTTGATCCAACATCATCTGGAAAACTCTCTCCTTGTCCAATGCATGTGAAAATATGATTCGAATAATACTAATCTTGAATTTCTTTCTTGGACGAGATTCCGTCCTCGTTTCTTGAATGCTGAATTTCAGGCTGAGGACTATGGGGCCTTCCGAGGGAAAGATGAAGCATAGAGTGGGTGGGAATTTAAATGATAGGTGCGTATCATGCCTACCAAATCTCTCCAAGGTATCCAACCGTTGCGATATATTCTCTGTCATGACGCTCAAGACAGCTATGCCAGAATGCACGATGCTATTTTCGGCAAAATGGAAAATGACGATCAGGTCGTTGAAAGGGTGCGTTACAAGAAGATACCCTCACTAGCACTCTAACGGTTCAAGAATCAATCCACTATGCTACCCATGTCAGGCTTCCAGACAAAATGCCCCGAGAGGAAAAGATGGCCATTGTTGAGAGCACCATTATGGAAACAGGTCTGCAGGACTGTGCGGACACTCCGATCGGAAATTGGCATCTGCGAGGATTGAGTGGTGGAGAGAAGAGGCGTGTTAGCATTGCTCTGGAGATTCTCATGCGCCCTCATTTTCTCTTTCTCGATGAGCCAACCAGTAGTCTTGATAGTGCGTTAGTGTTCTTCATAACACAAACTCTTAGAAACCTAGCCCGCGATGGAAAGACTGTGATTGCTTCCATTCACCAGCCCAGCAGTGAAGTGTTTACTTTGTTTGATTACCTATGTCTTTTGACTGGAGGGTAGACTGTCTACTTTGGTGAAACAAAATCTGCCCACGAGTTCTTTGAACAAGCCGGCTTCCCATGCCCTCCACTGAGAAATCCTTCAGATCATTTCATTCATTGCATTAATTCGGATTTCGACCGGGTGAGGGCTACTCTGAAAGGATCGTACAGGCTCAGAGCCACGAAGTTGAATGACCCTCTTGACAAGATAAGCACAGCTCAAGCCAGAAGAATTTTGATCGACCAGTTCAATTCCTCTGAGTATGCTATGGTGACAGCTGCGAGGGTTAATGAAATATCACAAATTAACCTCTTCTCTTGCATGGCTGTCGTCGAGAGATTTATGATGACAGTGGCCACCTTGGTGCCCAAATTGCTTGATGGAAATCATCACAAGAGTTATTTCTAGAGCTCTACTTTATTTTGACACTGTAGACAAGAGCATAGTTCTTCAGGAGACCATTGTGAGCACAACTATAGGTGGAGATGCATTGGGAGCAACTTTGGGATGGTAAAACCTGTGATCGTTTTGGAAGGAAAATGAGCATGCTCATTGCAGATGTTGTTTTCCTTTTGGGTTCCTTGCTTATAGTAGCAACTCCATCTCCATCAGTTTTAATTGGCGGCAGGGTGATGGTCGGTCTTGGCATTGGTATTGCTTCAATAGAAACCCCCTTGTATATTGTAGAAACTTCACCCTCTCATATTCGAGGAGCACTTGTTAGCGTAAATAATCTCATGGTCACCACTAGCTAGTTGTCCCCTATCTTGTAAATTATGGATTCACAAGGTTCCAGGAACATGGCGCTGGATGTTAGGAATGGTTGGTGTACCTGCAGTCTTTCAAATATTCATATTCACGTGTTTTCCAGAATCTCCCCGATGGCTTATTAGAAAGGGAAATGTTGAAGATTCTATTCCTACTTTTAAAAGAATTTATCCTCCAAGAGACTTGAAAACTAAATTAGAGCAGATTATGGATGCGGTAGAGACCGAATCTGGTCCTGATGGAATTTCAAAGGATATAAGCATTGGTGATATATTAGGTTCAAAAGAGAAGAAGGCTTGCACTATCCAGCTCGATTGGTGTAACAGGAGCCTTACTTTTGTTATCACTGGGGTTCTACATGACCACTACTGACTCGCTCGATGTCCTGAGACTAGAGAATACTTTCAGAGGCGAACTTGTATGCTCAGCCATGCAGACCAAGCAAAGTATATCTAGATCTCTATCTTGACTTGACTGCTTGCATGCAGCATGCGGGTTTTGTGCTGCTCCTAAAAATAAGATGGAACTAGGCAGCGTTTAAAGAGTTGACAGAAGCGTTTCGAGGAGCAGGCCAACATTATCAATACCCCACTTGTCAGACGATTAGTAACGGTTCCAGGAGCTAGCAGATGCACCTGGCAGTTGCAGAATGCCATGAAGAGGAAACGCTTTAGATTCTCGGAAAACAAAGAGTTTTATTTTTCTTTTAAAAAGACTGATGTATGAAAAACACCAGGAAGAGGGCACATGAGCGCAGGACTGGGAGAAAAATCTCTGTCAAGAGAGATTCATTGTAATTGCTGATTTATTGTGTAAGCCATTATTGGAGTAATAATAAAGATGTTATTTGCGACTGTGAGATTCATCATAGTCGATTTCTTTAAGAATTTTTTCTTCTCTTTTAGTTGTGTTAAAACTGTTTGGATTTTGTTTATGTGTTTCCTTACGCGCAGCTGAAATTGTCTTTACCATCTCTTTATGTCTTCCTTAATCCATTACGACTGCATCACATTTTGTTTTCCTCTAACTGATGGGCTTCGTTAAACTTTAGTACGACCACTACTGTAACGAAAGGGTTTGGGTTTTCTACAAATGTTTATTGCCTTTCCTTTGTGTTATCCACAATTTTGGTCATCGAGATGATGTCATGATAATGTCATGATGATGGAAAATCAAGCTCTTCACTAAGAACATTTTCCTGAGAAAAGTTACACTTGTCTTCTTCCAGAAATTATGTCTTTTAAAGAGGTTCGTGGGCTACCTATATACTTGCCTGCGAGAATGCCTGATTCTCGCAGGCTGCATTAAGATGGAGTGCGAGAAGTTCGCATTGTACATCATTGTCAGGGTGTGAACATGTTCTTAAAAGGGAAAAAGATAAAAATATCGAACCTTCTAGAAGGGGATCTTCTAGAAGGATGAGTTGGCTTCGAATGGTTGTTCAAGTACTAGCATTCCAGATATCTTTGGATCATTTTCTATCCAAGTAACTAATCTATCTTCTTCTATATATTGAGGAGATTGCTCATGGAAAAGGTTATAAGCAAACTAGCAAGAGATTGATTGGAGAATTAGTGCAAGACTGTATGGAGAACTGATGCTACAGCAGCTAGAGATTTTCTTCATGCATGAGCAAGTGTGTGTGTCAGAGCTAGGAGCCATCAAAAGGAGATCTACAACATCAAGGCTCGGGTTGTAAGTTTCACTTTCAATTAATTCAATACAGTAATATGTCCCTTTCCCATAAAGATGATGTCACTTTATTACATAATTCCTTGATCATATGTATAGATTAGCCATTGAATATATTGATTTTCCTGCACTTCGATTGGTTTGTACTGTTGTGATCTGGACGGGACAAGAGTATTGGAGTGAAGCTTGGAACAACAAAGATATAAGGAAAGCGTTCATAAGGTATGTCCATTATCCTTACTTCTTAGTTCATTCAATAGGCTAGATCTAGGGAAACTATATTATTCTGTCCTATTTTGTTCTAGATTTAGGTGGATCTAGGGAGATCGGTTTGTGTCCGCACTCACGGATTTATCCAGAAACAAAATTGGCGACCCCATTGGGGACGTATCCTTTTTTCTTGATGGTTTTTGAATTTTCTGTGGCCATTTACTCTATTTTCCTTTTTCTCCTGTTTTGTCAGTGTCCGAGTCCTCAGGATACCCTGAGAGACCTTCTGGGTCTATAAGCCAGTTTGAATTTTGCTTACATTTTCAAAATTTTCATTATCTTCAGGAATTCTCGCACTGTGTTCATTTACAGCCTGTGAGAACCATTCAAGTTCACACCTTGCATATAGGGTCCAGTGCAAACGGTTCGCACCTTGCATCAAGGTAGCCTGCGAGAATACTATCTTCTCGCACCGTGTTCTACTACTTGCCTGCAAACAGATTTTTTGAAATTTTTGAATTTAAGTTTTGACTCTGTCAACTACTTAGATCTGTTGATTTACACCTTTTTGGCTTATTGGACCATTGAATTACATATCTTTTTATTTAGTTTGCTTTCTTGAACTGATCTAGGGTTTCAAGGTTTTTCTTGCCTTTATAGCTTGACTTTCATTTCTTGGCTCTTATTGGCATTTGTAGTATCTCTGATTTCTGGAGTTGAGTGTGTCGAGTTGGCTAAGAACCAGTGATTGGTTGAGAGTTGAGTGTTTGGTGTTTCTTGTTTTCTTGTGGATTCGAAAGGACATTTTTCATTTGCATTGAGGAACTCCTTGGTTTGTTTTTTGGTTTTTACTTTCGTTGAAAGTTTTGGTTGGGTTGTTCTTGTTTGATTATTGATGGTTTGATTTTCTTTTCTCATTAATCAGAGTTCTTCTTGGAAAGTGAACAACAAGTTTTCTTTCAAGATTTTGTTTTTGTTTTTTCGAAAACATTGAAAATCAAGTGTTAGAGTATTGAAGTTTTGGAAAAGACATATAGAGAAATTGCTCATTGATACATGATTGTTTGCATTGGCATCTGAAAGGAAATTGAGTAGTGCATTTGCATTGTAGTATTGAGATTGATTTGGAAAAGAAAATATTCTCTCTCCCATAACTAGGATTCATGGAATGAAACGAGTTATATTCATCATATCCTTTGCATTATTTGGGTCAGAGTCATACATCATGAGTTTCACTTCTGTTACCTTTGAGTAAACAACAACTTTTAAAAACATTGCGTAATATTAAAATTGATCTAGTAACTCTTTTCTAGGGCTCTTTTACACCAAAATTTAGCTAGGCTAGTGCTTTGGAGTAGGAAGAGGGACACACTCTCCAAAAGCTCAAAAACACACAATAGTATCTTGAGTTAGGGAGTGTAAAATTCCATTAGCAGCACATTGTCCTAGGAAGCCCTTCTAACACAACGGTCAAGCACTAGGTCGCATTGGTGTTGGCAGAGTTACTAACCCTGCTTTGTTGACATCAGTGCAGAGATTGCACATATTACAGGGATCACTCCGAGGTATACCCACAATTATGAGTGGAAGCCTTTGAGTTGGTTTCAGGCTTGATACCCTGCCCTTGCGTGTGGATCAGACTGTCGACTGTCCCCCCAGGCTGTACTGTTGTTTGTGGTGACCTTAGTGGCCTATCTCTCTAGGTTCTTACCCAAGGTGACTGTGGAGGGGAAAGTCTTCACGGTACCTGGAATCGATGTTGATCAAACTCACTCGGGCTCCTTGGAGGGTATACCCACGATTATCTATGGGAGCTTTCACCAGGGCGTAAGTCTGTTAAGCAGGTCGTCAACGTAACTTTTCCATCTTATCCCCGCTCCTTCTCGTCTCATTGTTGCGACATTGGATTTCATCACCAACTAGTGGCTTCGATATTAGAAGGTATTGTTTGCTTGGTG
>CBVK0100919937.1:0-15935 GCA_900067695.1 Picea abies | reverse complement strand
TGTAATCATCTTCTCATGGATGCGAGTCGCAGCCACATCTCTTCTCAGAGATAAGCTACCAGCACCTTAGCTAGTTTATTTACATTCTGTCTGTAAGCATTTTTCAGTCATTTGTTATCAATGAAATAAAGTCTTATTTCCGCTGCATCTCTGCATTTATGTGTATTTCTGTATTTCATTGTGTTCCTACATAAATCTGGATCAAACCCCCACTGCTGAAAAGGTTCTGAAGCTACTATGGGTTTCAATGGCAGCGATTTGAGTTGTTGCTTTCCTGAGAAATTTTGACATTTGGTGCAAGCTCTGATCTCCCTGCAAACATTGGGCAACAAAGTGGGCCAATAATACCCAGCTCAGAGTATCTTGTGGGCTGTGGTCTTCCAGAAATGATGACCTCCGCAAAGGCCGCTATGAAAATCAAACGTAACCTTCTGGGCCTCCTGCGGGTCCAGGCATCTCAGAAATACCCCTAGAGGGTCTTTCCAGTACAAGGTTTGGTCAATGAGGCAATACCTGACTGCCTTGAGCTTAAGAGCCCTCGCTTTACTTTTTCCCATTCCATCGAGGGGCTTCAACTC
The DNA here is from genome assembly GCA_900067695.1 of Picea abies. Lineage (NCBI taxonomy): Eukaryota > Viridiplantae > Streptophyta > Pinopsida > Pinales > Pinaceae > Picea > Picea abies. The sequence goes on along the minus strand of CBVK0100919937.1, from coordinate 15,357 downwards.
CTGCAGAAAATACAGAATGTCACAATACCAGGCACATTCTGCCAGCGATAAGCCATCTTGAGAGCCTTGGCTGGGCGATTCAGCTCGCTGAGATCCTAGGCAAGCATTGATGAAACTAACTCCCAAGGATTCACAGTTGGATTCAGCCAGTATCTTGGCTAAACCTTGCCCCTTAACCAACTTGGTGGGTTTTATTTCTAAGTCAAATTCCAGAATTTTTGCGATCCATCAGCCTCTTTTCCCATCTACGTCAGGCTGCACAAGGATGTCCTTCACGGAAGCTGAAGGAACATATGATGTTACTTTTGAATGCAAGACATAGACTCTGAAAGATTTAAGATCTTTCACTAAGGCATAGGCCTGCTTCTCCATGATTTCATATCTGCTCTCTGCGTCTCTTAACGCCCTGCTGAAGAAGGCGATGGGCTGCTCATGCCCTTCCTCATTTTTCTGCAATAAGACCGCTGCCACTGTATCAAAAGAAGCAAATGAGAAAACTAGGAACTCTTTGGAATAGTCAAGACTGATAAGCACAGGTGCCTCAGTTAATGCCCTTTTTATTTGGTCAAAAGAGGCCCTGGGCTCATCATTCCATTTCACTTCGTTTCCCTTCCTGAGCATGGCCGTGATGTGCTTCACTATCTCAACAAAATTCGAGACAAACCTCATTAGAAAGTTAACCTTCCCCAAAAAGGCCTGAACCTCTTTTTTAGACCTGGGTAGTGACAAGGATTGAATTGCCTCCACCCTGCTGGGATCAATTCTCACTCCCTCTGCTGATACTATATGTCCCAATAACTTCCCCTCTTTCATAGAAAACAAAGATTTTCTGGGATTTAAGGATAGGCCAAACCTCCGACATTTCAGAAAAACTTTCCTCAGATGACTGCAATGTTCTCTGTCAGACTTGGAGTATACCATTATATAATCCCGGTAGATTACCACAAACTTATCTTTCTCCCCGATAAACGCTATGTCCATGGCTCGCTGAAATGTTGCCCCTGCATTCATCAATCCGAAAGGCATTTTGGCATACATGAATGTGCCCCAAGGTGTGGTGAAAGCCATTTTTTCCCTGTCCTCGGGTATGACTGATATTTGATTATAGCCAGAGAAACCGTCGATCATGGATATCCTGGCTGCGCCAGTTACCCTCTGCAGTATGTGTTCCATATTAGATAGGGGGTAATTGTCCCTCCTTGAGCTCCTGTTCAAATTCCTAAAATCGACATAGAGTCTGATTTCTCTGCTTTTCTTTCTTACTGGGACCAAATTGGCCACCCAATCAGAATATCTCAAAGGGACGATAATTTGGGCATCTAGCAACTTCTTTACTTCTTTCTCCATGATAGGTAGCAGCATGGGATTTATCTGTCTCAGCTTCTGCCTGAATGGCTTAGCCTCTGCTTTCAGTGGAATTTTGTGTTCAATGACAGACGTGTCATAAGTCTTGAGGTCTTCGTAGGTCCATGCAAACACATCAGCGAATTCTTTTAATAACCCAGCATATTCCTCCCTCTATTCATTGGTCAAGCTACTTGATAATTTGACAAACTTAGGCTCCTCCTGCGTGCCGATGTTGCATTCGACTATGTCAGCATCTTTACTTGAAACACTACCCTTTACTACCACATCATTCTTATCAAATAGCCTTTCTAAAGGGACTAGTCCCCTTGGAATGTGATTGCTAGGAAGCTAAATAATCTGGTGATTGGCAATTTTATTTGCAAACACTTCAGGGTGAAGTTCACCCTCTGGGTCGGGATCTTGATCAATGTGCAGTGCTGAAAACTCATCGATGGTCTCAAGAAAATTTCTGATTTCAATGTCATCCTCAAATACCTCCCAGTGCTTTACATTGTCTAGGATGGATGGTCTGTATCTTATTTCGACCTCACCATGGATCTTCGGTGGCAAAGAGGCCTTGAACAGACTAGCCGAAACGGCTAAGGAATCGGCCGAGGTATTTTCTTCCCTTGGGACAAAAGTAATGTTGAAAGCTAAGAAAAAATTATCAATCAGGTCCCATACCTCATTCCTGTAACTCCTGAGCCGAGGATGCTTAGTCTGATAAACATTCCTGACCTGTTGGATTATCAATTATGCATCTCTGAACATGGACACCTCTTCAATTCCTAATTCCTTTGCAGCCCTCATACCCAGAACAAGAGCTTCGTATTCCGCCACATTGTTGCTAGTTTCAAATTCGAGCTTGTATGACAGGGATATAGTCTCTTGGTAGGGTGATATGAAAATTACTCCAGCGCCAACACCCATACTGGAGGAAGCCCCATCAAAGAACATCTTCCATACAGAGGTGATTGGAGGAGGTATCTGCTGATCAATAATAGGCTGCTTTCTTATCTGTAAAGGGACCTCAGGAGTTCCAGTGATCTGTAACAAACTAGTCCCTAAGTCGATATCAAGTGCAAAGATGGGGTGGTTAGTGGGGTTTGCTTCATCACTGACAATATAGGCTAGCTGGGCCTCTCTATACAACCTCTTGTGCTCTCCTCCAAAGACCGGAATAGTGGCATATGTGAGGTCCATCTGTAATGTTCCTCCAAGTCTTTTAATCCAAGACCTTGACAACAACATCCTGAACTTGGGAGGAACATCAGCTACCACAATGTCCATGACCACACTCTTCATGGGCAGTTGAAACAGAGAAACCACCAGGTCCTTGATGACTCCCAGACATTTCACCCTCCTTGAATCAAAAGAGTATAAATCATGGTAGGCCCTGGTCACTTCTAATCCCAACTCTTCCATTACTATTTTGGGCATAAGGTTATGGGAAGCCCCTGAGTCCATGAGGCAGTTATGCAACACTTTATCATGTATATTCAGGGATGTGTAGAAGGGAGGAGATGAATCATCTCTATCTTCTACCATGGGCCCTAAGACGACTGCAGGCTTTTCATCTTGAAGTTTTATTGATTCAGAGGGAGGCTGGGGGGATTCAGGTTGTAGCAACTTGGAGAGGGACCTTTTGAAGTCTTCATTTTTAACTAGCTCAGAGAGAGGTACATGAATCCTAATCTTCTAAATCTCATGCTCAAAATTGAAGGAGGGGGTAGGTTTAGGAGCTTCTCTTACCTCAGTGACAGGCTCTTTGGCTACCGATGCAACACTATGAGTCTTCTTTTCTTTAGCTGTGGCTGCTGCAGTTTTAGTAGGCCTATCTGCTATGAGGGGCTGGTCTGAGCTGTCAAAGTCTCCTTCTTTCCTTCTCGACCTGAGATTACATCTGTTAGAAGTGTGACCAGCCCTTTCTCCCTTCCCTAACTCATGGATCTGAATGTTCATCAAAGATCTTTCATATGCAGACTGAGTCAAGTGGGGAAAAGGGGGAGTCTCTTCAATACAATGAATTTTCGGGCCAAACTCATCCATCTCCTCTCTTTCCTCATGATCAACTAGGTTGTTTTGGAGGGGGGTTTGAACCCTTTGATCATCTCTATCTTTTCCCCTTTGTTCCCTCAGGCAAACCTGAGGCATATTGTTAGTAGGTCATCTGAAACCTCTATTATCAGTGTTCTGGGGATTTCTGTACATGGGCTTCCCCTCTAATTCCCACCTTTCTATCTTGGCAGCAAGCGATTTTATTGCTCTGGCTATCTCATTTTTCTGATGGGGTAGGGGAGAGGAACTGGACGAGGGAGCTTCAGGCCTGCTCTTTGACGTATTTCTATCACCGGCATTCCTGAGTCCGTTGACGGCCAATATGTTGGATTCTACCTCCACGGCTGCATCTTGCATGTGTGCCAGCATAGCAGCTCTCCTCTCCCTTAGCAGTAGGTAGAAATCAGGATCGAAGGCGCTGGAGTAAGTGATCTTTGCAGAGGCTTCGGAGGGTTTTATCTCAGTAGGAATTTTGTTGTACATTTTATTAAATCTCTTGGGAGAAGTCAGAAACAGACTCTCCTTCCTTTCTCTTCAATGACCCAAACTCTGTCATGTAATACATGAAGTCTTTTTTATCTCCCCACTGTCTCAAAAATGCATTATCTAATGCTCTGATCCCATCAATAGATCCAGGAGGTAGGGCCCTGAACCAATTTCTAGCCTCTCCTTGGAGACTATGGGAAAAAAATTTCATCCATACGTCTGTGTGCATGATAACATTATCATCCGAAAAAGTGTAAAAGGCTGCTAGGTGCTCTTCAACAGTTATATCTCCCTCGCCTGTAAACTTGGGTAGCTACTTTAGGTATCCTTCTCGTGGGAGGTTATTGAGAGGTTGTGGTAGCACGAGGGGAGCGTATCTAGCGGTTATGATGACCTCTATTTCGGTCATAGGGGGATTTGCCCTGGCCATAGGAATATTAGGTGGAGGAGAACTCGGAGGAGAAGGAGTTCGTGAAGGGGCTGCGGGAAATGAGTCTTGAAGTGAAGTGGGAAACAAGAGAGGATTTAAGGAGAAAGATAACAAGCTCAAGTCAGCAGGTACTCCTCCTTGTGCAGGAGTGGGGAAATCTTCTGTGGTCATGGGTCTACGCCAAGGTACAACTTTAGAGGAGAGGGGAGTGACAAGGATTTCTTCCTCTAATCCCAGACTAGGAGGGGAAAACTCAGTAGGAACACTCCCAAAATTTAGGAAACGAGAAACTTCTGAAGGAGGTCTATTAAGAAACTGAGGAGGAGAAAACGAAGCTCTTACAAAAGGAGATGGCGGATTACCTGTTTCGGTGGTGGAAGCTTCTTCTTCAGGGGCCTTTCCTTTTCTGAGAACCACCTCCGGATCAGTTTCAGGTGTAGCTAGGGGCAGCCGTGGATGAGACCACGTGTGTCTACCTCTGAAAGCCACAATTGATAGAGCAGGTTCTCCCCAACGAAGTCGTCACAATGGAGTCGCCAGGTGCACAACAACAATCTTGATAATTCTGATATCTGATGCACCTTCAGAATTAGTTAATCGTTGTCGTTCAATCCCGAGGAAAATATTCAACTTCGTCCCCAACAACGGTGCCATAAATGTTGGCGACGAAAGTCACTCCTGGATTGCTAGCAGGAGCAGAGCCCGACACCCATCAGTTTTATGTCACAGTGGTTTTTTATGGGTGATCAAATGGACAGAGACTCGGGGAAATGTCACTCTAACTCAGAGACTGGGTCCGACATGTATGAAACAAAGGAGGTCTTGATCTAACTTCAATCAGTGGGTTGATTAAAAGGTGAATAGGTGGAAGATTTGATAAGAAGAGTGAACAACCTACTTCGGGCAACAGGCTTTCGGTAATTTGTAGAAGAAAAACTCTGAAAGAGAGATCCTCTGGTTCAGGGTTTCGAGATACTGAAGAAGGGACTTGACTGGATTCTCCAATTCCAAGTCGTTCAGCGTTAGGAAAGTCACAAGGACTGATTAGAGGCAATGCGACTGTCACAGTGATCAAATTCTACATCATCCTATAACAGTTGCAACTCGACTGGATTCTCCAATTCTGAGCAGCTCTAACACAGTTTAAACAAAGATATGAAAGAAACTCACATTCATAAGGCAAGAAGTCTCAAGAGTTCATACATAACCAAAGATAACAGTGCTTCATTAAATCTTTACAACCGGGAGCTCTGCTCTACCATCGATACCTTCCAAAATACCAAAACTCAGTACATATACTTGGGCGGATTTGCCCAACAGAGGTGCGCTCGTCCTCCAAGGCGTAGCGTCTCTTCAATCAATCTTCGGGTGGAATTCCTTCATCAAATGTCTCCTTAACTTCGCATGGCCTCTACAAGGGAAGAGTAGCTAGGCCAGTAAATGCTGAGCTAGCATATGCAGGCCTCCTCCGGCTGGTTGGGAACTCGGCATGGCTTCTCTAAAAAGAAATGAGTACACAGGACTCTCTTGAGCAGTCCGCTTTCCAGGCCCTACATTCTTCGCATTTAATGAATGATGAGAGGCTTCAACCACCCTTTCTCACCTTCATTTACTCCAAGCGAAAACCAGGACCGAGGTCAAATCAAATGGCACTTGGAGGTTGCGTCAATTCCTTCTGTGAATCATGCAAGGCATCTTCGTCCCTTCCTGAACAACTTTTTCCTTCACAAGTGACCATGGGCTGTGGCCGCGCGCTTATCCCCAAAGTGATTTCGGCATTCACGAATGGAAGGAGTTAATCCTTGCTTCTTGAAATCACGATGAGTGAAACGCCGAGACAACCTTAATTTGGCGCCATGCACCCTCTGGATCTGACGGTCCTAACCTCACCCGACGTTGCTGTGGGCCCCAGGTCCTGAATGCTCTCGCTACTTCGCGTATCGGGATATGATGGAGCTGTTTTTTGCGCGTTGGAGTTGCTATGAGCGAGGCGTCAAGATGGCTCTACTTGCTGCTAGGTGTCCCCTCTGGATGGACGGCTGAAAACACTTCGGCGATACTGTGGGCCTGAGTCCTGAACGCTTTCGGCGCTTCGCGTCTCGCGGTGTGAGGAGGCTGGTCCTCGTTCTTCAAAGTCATGAAGGGCGAGGAGGCCATGGAGCCCGATCGTGTGCCACGTACTCCTCCGGGATGGACGACTGAGATATTTTTGGTGATATATAAGTGCTATCCATTGCGCTAATCCTGGCGCAACTCTGCTAACCGCGATTACCCGTCGATCGTTGATCTGCTCTATACATGAATCCTGGCCGTTGATGACATACTTTGCCCGCTCGCTTGATTGGAAGTCAAAAGATGAGACTTTTCCATGCTGCGCTCAGGCGCTTCTCATGTAACTTGCAGACCCGAATTCTCTCGAGCCCAAGACAAGAATTATCGCTAACAAGGGGTTGCCAGGCCCAAATTGTCATGTATTTTGTTTGAGCTTCTGCTTGATTTTGATGGCATATTGGTAGGCCGTGCCTAAGGATGAGATGTACAGAAATTCCATTTCAGTTTGGATGTATCTATGCAGAGCACCACGACACTTGAGCACCAGATGTCGCTCTGAATATTTGATACCCATCTTGGTGCGCAAGGCATGGAAGATATTTGTGAAATCTGGCACTGCTTGGTCTCTTTCTTGCCGCAGTGTGGTCCATTTGGTATACAAGTCGTCATAACTTATGACAGTGTAGTATTTTTCCTTAATAGCATCCCTGAAGGATTCTCAGCTGGTCGTGACTATAAATAATGAGGGTTCCTCTGTTTCCTTTTGCTCACAGAAAGTTTCGCACCAATCTTTGACATGGGGAACGACTTTGAGGAGCGCAAAAGTAATCTTTTCTTTATTCGAAAAGTTATGAATAGAAAAATACCCTTCTAATAGATTCAACCACTTGTCTACAACATCTGCGTCTATATAACCTTCAAATATAGGAATATCGAATTTTATTTGTACCTTGAAGGGGGAGGTGCCTCTGCTCGAAGAAGATGCGTCGCTTGTTGGTAGCTGCTGAAGGATTTTCACTAAAATATCCATCATCTCGTTCCTCTGTTGCGTGAGGGATTCCGCAAGAAACATTTTGAAATGGTCTCCTATCCCATCATCTTTCTTTTCTCCTTCCATGAGAGGTCACTTGGGCGTGTGAGAGATTTTTTCCTCAAGAGAAACAAGCTCGAGACCCAATTCTTTGTACTCCGATCTCGTTGGGGACATGCATCAAGAAGACAAGGAGAAGACCCCTCTGACACCACTGATCCGGATTTTATGAGCAGAATGAAATGACTACAGATTATTAACATGTGCTTAACACAAAATAATAGAGATATAGTAAAATTGGTTTTCTATTCAATAAGGAAATAAGCTGAAACTGTAAAATGCAGCAGAAAACAAGCTTGCTGGAATGGTGGTGGCTTATCTCTGAGAAGAGATGTGACGGCTACGCTCATTTGCAAGAAGATGGTTACAATGAGGCTCTGAAGGCCTTTTTACAATAAACAGGAATGTCAAAAAACCTAGACATCCAAAAACCTAACCCTAGGAGATGAAGCACCAAAAGTCATGTGGGCCCCATTTGGGTAAGTCAGTACATCAACTTCCTGGGGTCGTAACTTTTGCATACGATCTTTGTTTGAAGCGCTCAATACCTCTTTAGAAATATCTATCCGAGGAATATAAATTTTGTGTGAGAAACATTGAAGGATATTCCATTTTGCTCCCCGTTTTCCCAAAAAAATGTCGTTTAGGGACTCAAAATGGTTCTAGAGGTTTCAAGACCCAAAAAACTGCTAAAAATAGTAAATTACCAAAATTGCCAGAAAATTGTTTTGAGCGAGTTGGAAAAGGTGGGTGGCCACTGATATCCACCTAGATTAGAGGGCATGTCAGGGACCTCAAAATCCCTAACCCCTCACATAGGTAGAATAATATAATTCCATGTAATAAAGGCCAATATTAATAAGGCCTGGCAATAAGGAAGAATAAGTCAAATGTAAGAAGACCTAATAGAAGCTTCTACTTCTAGAAGGATCTTCCTCTAGATTGTTCTTTTGGATAGATAAAGTATAAATAGAAGTAGAGGGTATGCGAAATATTGTCTTGGATATTATTGCAATAGATCTTTGCTCTGCTGGAGGTTGCCCCCTCGAAGAGGCAAGTGAACATTGCTATCAGTAATCAAAGTGCTCTTTCTGGTGTTATGCTGGTATTGTTCTGATTATATCATTGCTTCTCTGTCATTTATAGCTAAAATATTTATGTTCTACATACTATTTTATATTTGGAATACTACACATTTCTCCCTCCATGAACAGAGCTTTGATTTCCCTAGTTATTTGATGCTAAGGAGAGGTTGTCCATCTGTTGTGACACAACTAATACCCACAACTTACCACATTTTGCATCCAAAGTATCAATTCAACAATTTTGGGTGAGTAGAAGGATAATTTGGTTGACACTTTGAGTAACATGGGAGTGCTCCAACTATGCTACAGAGGAAAGACCCATAATGGCACTTTTGTTGACTTGGGTAACTTCCTCGTGCATGCATGCTATCTTCTTGAACTCAAGAAGTTATTCATCTACCATTATCATCCAACTGACCTTGCAAATAAATTTATCACATTATGGGAATAGAGATCTTGTCACACTATTTCTTAAGCCTTGAGGTAGATGAAAGGATAGCTCCTCAATTCCATTGAATCTGAAAGCCAAAGCTACCACGTTGCAAAACAATCGGCCAACAATCTTTGGAAAAAAGAATTAAGCAATTATTGTTATTGAATTACCATAAGTGCAACATCAGAGTGACCTCAAGATTCCAACCTCCCTTGTTTGTTGCTAATTCACATCGATACAAACCAAAGTACCCCTCTTCAATAATATAGTGTGCATAAAGAACTCCACACCCCATTGAATTGTGCCTCGACTCCACCAGACTACCTCTATTGTGCATGAATTTGAGGGTTTCCCCACCGAGATAGTCCCAAATTGATTAATTGACCACATAATTCTGCATCGAAATGCCACGAGAAAAGCCCCCATAAGTAAATGAGTGTAGGGGCTCATATGCTTATGTGGTCTCACTACCATCTACTTTATTTGTGTGACCTCGTATAGTGCTCGCTTGATATGAAAATAATTAATGAACCTTGATTCGATGTATTGAATTGTAACACAACCCATAATCATTAATTACATCAGGGGATGGTGGCATGAGAGAAATCCACATTTTTCATAAGGACTCTGGGTTTTAGCGAGGTGTCATATTTTGCCAAGACATCCACTTCATTATTTAGATCTCTTCGAATGTGGAAGAGATTTACCCTGTCAAACTGAGACAATATATGTCTCATTCTCTCAATGGTGCCCTACAGTTTGATCCCTTGGGGATTATATTGATTCACGGTTTCCTTGATAATGATCATATAGTCCCCAAAGACCATTAATTCCCCAATTCCTAGAGTTCTGGCTATGGTGAACCCACACCATAACGAATATGCTTTGACCAAGTCATTTTTCACTTCCTCTAACCCTAAGCATAATGTTTTATCGTTTTCCCCTGGAATCATGAAGATTTGTAAGTATAAATTAAATATGAACATGCAAAACAAATTAAACTTTAGAGAGTTGCTATTATTAGTGATTCAAATTTACAGACCCAAATTTAGTGAAACCAAATGTGTTGGTTAGGGTACAGTCTGTAGTATGTTGTGTAACAACTTAATATGAATTCAACAAATATTTCATGCGGGGCACGTTCTACAAGGTCGCTCTCTAGAATAAGCCAAAATTCAGCAAGGTATGTCATTTTTGCTATAACTCTTTTTATGAGAGGTTCCAAGTAGTAAAAGCTGGATGAATTGCATAAAACACATTGAAGAACATTGTGTATCAGTTTCAGATCTTTATACATTATAGGTACAAAGTTATGATTACTTCAAGTTAGGGTTGTTGACTAATCCAAAACTAGGCATGTGATGCATGGTTCAGATTTATTGGTACAGGTTTACAGTGGTATATCTCACTAGTGACAGGTTGACAGTGGTTCCATCATTCTACTTCTACTTCAAGGTGGTAGGATGGGGCAAAGACAGGTGGTTGTAGCCACCTTTCGGTTGTAGCCGGAGAACATAGGGGGTTGTAGCCTCCTTCTGGTTGAAGCTAGAGAATTGGGGAGTTGGAGCTTCCCTCGAGTTGTATCCTGAGAAACTAGGGGGTTGGAGCCTCCTTCCAGTTGCAGCTCGAAAACAAAGGAAGTTGGTGCTTCCAATGAATGTAATTCTTCAAGACATATAAGAAAAAAAATTATGTGGTTTTCTCCCTATTTGGGTTTCCACGTAAAACAATGGTGTACTATGTATGTGTATGTTTGTTCATTTGTTCATTGCTTATTTACTCTACATTTATTGGATGATAATGCTTCATTGATATAACACTTGGATTATATGGTTAAAAAGGATTAAATTGCTCTATTACTTATTCACCCCCCCTCTCAGTAATCCAATAGATAGGCATGAATTTTTATAGATATATGAAGTGAGATGGGCCCTCATGACCATCTATCCAGAGGTTATAAGTAATAGTGCCCTCTTTTTTTTTAGTGTTGTCTTTGATAACTAGTCTGCATATTTATTGTGCTCACGGGAGATATGTTTGAAGCTGAGCTTTTTAAAGGAGGGTAGAAGTACTATGATTTTGTCCTTCCAAACCAAAAGAGAGATGGTTTGTAGATCACCCTTATTGTTCAACAACTCAATAATAATTCTAGAGTCTCCAAGCAGTTGGAGAGATTCAATGTGAAATATGGATGCCAAATATAAAGTGGCCTGGGCACCCAAAAGTTCAGCTCTTGTATTGGTTCTCGGGCCACAATTGAAGGTCCATCGATAGGAAGCGTTGTTTGAAATTCTGATCAATCCAACAACTCCACTTTGAGTTCCATTCGAAAGTGTTGCACCATCGAACCAACTAGTTGTAATATCCTCAAGATCTGGAAGCCTCTTTTTGTTTCTTGATCTTGGCTTAATAGGATGTATGCCATTCCATCTTTTAAATGAACCTAGAGTTTTGTGTACTACTATGTTAATGGATGGGATCTCATTTGCGAAGATTTTTTTAATTCTGGTAAGCCAAATAGACCAACATACCAGAGGAGGAAAATGTTTAAAAATGTGCTTTCTATGCATCTAATGATCTAAGAAAATAGAGAAAGATGGCTCATCCCAAGTAGAATTAAGATCTAGCAGCAAAGTGAGTTTTTCCCAAACCAATCTGGTGAAGGAACACTTGACGAACAGGTGGTCCGCATTCTCAGCATCAATGAAACAAAGTTGGAAAATGTTTGGACCTGTCCATCCTTTTCTTTGAAGAATATCCCAGGTATTCAACTTATAACTGGTCATGAGCCAAAAGAAAAGTTTGATTTTAGAAGGAAGATGCCAGTGCCAAAATTGTTTTCGCCATCCCTTTTTATTTGTTGGCCAGAGTGAATGTGCAATCTATATGTAGATATTTCGCACAGAAAGGATGCTCGAATGGTCTCCCCTGGACCACTGAAGGTGATCATCCATATCATTTAAATGAATACCAGCTAGAGTTAAAGCCGAGCAGAAGGAGTGCCAGTTTGGAATAAGCTCAGCACTGAGGTCGAGCGAGCTGCCGAAGATCCAGCTGTCAAGTAGAGTAGTTGATATGGAATGATCGCGTATCTGGTAAAGATACCAAATATTTCTGGAGTGTAAATATGATAGGATATGTGGAGAAATCAAGGGGGAATCTCCCAACCCAATGATACGGTCGCGACCAAGAGATATGGAGTGGCCTGACCCCGACTTCCAGCAAAGCCCACGCAATAACCAGACTTTAGCTTTAATGAGATTTTTCCAGAAAAAAGAATGTGCCTTGGAGGAGGCCGAATCGGTTTGAAGAAAACTAATAACGGTGAATTGTGAAAGGTATTTATCTTTAACGATGGGGTGCCAAATTCCTAGAGAAGTCAACACTCGCTAGAGAGAATTTTCCATGAGCGCTTTGCTGAAATGAAATAAATTGTGGATCCCCCATCCGCCTTTTTGTTTTGGTTTTTCCAAAGATTCCCAATTGCATAGATGTTGTCAGGAGTGGTCTGAGAAACCCAACCAGAGGAAATTATAAGTCAAGCAGCTGATTTTTGTAATTATCGTAGTAGGAATGGATGCAAGAGCCATCTAATACATTGATTGTCCTTCTAGTACATCTTAGATGAGAGTAAACCGGCCACCAAGGGAGAGCCACCTCATGCACCAGTTGCCAGTCTTTTTTCAACTTTTGCAATAAGCTAATTCCAAACCACCAGCTTATAATATTATGCCTTTAAAAAATACCCCAGATACTTGAGCCCAGTGGAGAGATGAGTTAAGTTATGAGTGAAGATACCTTTAAGTTATTCCAAAGTGTGTTGTTGTAGATTTGTGAAGTGAAAAGTCAATTTTTCCCAATTGATCATCAAACATGTAGCACAACAGAAAGTATTTAAGATCTCTTTAATCTCATTCCATTCCTGTAAATAATCATTGGATGTGATGAGGACATCATTCGTGAAGAGGAGGTGAAGAATCTTAATAGTCCTGGATACTTTTATTCCAATGATTTTTCCATCAGCTTGTCCAAGTTTTAGAAGGAGGCTCAAAGCTTCCATGGCTAAAACGAAAAGCAGGGGTGAGAGGGGACATCCCTGTCGCAATCCTCTGCCACTACGAAAGAAACAGGATGGCTCCACATTAATCAAAATGGCCAGATTTTCACTCACCACATAGCTCATAATCCACTTAATCAAACAATAGCCGAAGCCAATCTAGGTCAAGATCAATCTGATAAAATCCCAGTCTATGCAATCAAAATCCTTCTTGAGATCCAATTTTAGAATGAGGGCCTTTGAATTTTTGGATTTAATACTATGCAGGAACTTCTAGGCAGTGCTAATAGCATCTAGGATTTGGCGACCTTTTAAGAAACCCAATTGTTCATTAGAGATGTACCGAGAGAGGATGGGATTTAGCCTAGAAGCAATGATTTTTTAGATAAGTTTATAACAGAGATTGCAAAGTGCTATAGGGCGATAGTCATCAAAAGTAGTGGGGTTTGCATCTTTTGGAATGAGGGTAAGGAAAGTCGATTTCAGAGCACCCACTATCTTTCCTTTGAGTCTAGAATCCTCCACAAGTTCCATAAGATCTGAACCAACCAAATAAAAAAAATGCAGATACAATTCAACCGTCCAGTTGTCAGGGCCTGGACTTTTATCCTTGGAGAAAGACCTTGAAGCAAACAAAATTTTTGAGATTGAACAATGTCTGTCAAGAGTTAGTGATTCATCCTTCATTATAGAAGAAGAAAAGAGACTTGCTATTGTTTCTAAGGTCTGTAAGTTTGCAGTAGTATTCTTTTCAAAGAAAGGTTTAAAATGACTAAAAACAACTATTTTAATAGTTTGTCATCCTCTATGGTGAGTGCCTTCTGTATCTACAATTTCCCATATATGCATTTTACTTCTGCTAGAACTAGAAAAATTGTGGAAAACTTTGGTATTAAGATCCCCACTCTTGATCCAATTTTTCCTACAACGTTGTCTCCAGGTGAGTTCATATTTTAGTAGGAGATGATTTCTTTCATATTCTAAATCTTTTAATACTTCACTGTTGTTTCCAATAGCCCCGACCCGAGCTGCTGAAATATGGAGAGTCTGCATATCAGATTCAATATCAATAAGTCTTTGGGAGTTCTTTTTTTTGTGAAAGGTTGCCCAGATTTTTATACGGCCTTTTAAGCTCTTGAGCTTCCAAACAATGTGGTGTTGAATACAAGACTTAGAGAGAAAACATGGATCATTCCAAACTTCAATTACAATAGATGAGAAATCTTCTTCTAAGAGCCAACTCGAGTTTAGTTTGAAGGGATAATGGATCTTGTGTGTAGAAGAGTCCAAGTGCAAGAAAATCAGAGCGTGGTCTGAAAAGTATGGGGATTCTACCCAAGTGCGAATTCTATTTTCTCTGGAGATTAAGTGCTCAGAGATGAGAAAACGATCAAGTCTTTTGGAAATTGATTATGAACCCAACTGCCCATTTCGCCAAGTAGGAATTAAGTGATACAGAGCATAGTCAACAAGGTTGTGATTAAGAAACAAGGAAGTGGAATTTTTTTCTAGTGCATCCCGAGAAGCAAATCGCCCCAAATTTCCCTTATGGAGGTAGTAAGATTCATATATGTTATAACCCTAATTTTCACTAGATATGCTTACATGGCATCAGGCCATCTCAGATTCCTTCTTTGCCAAAACACTACTAAACAAATCTTATTAAAAATAACTTTTTTAAAGGCCCATGCACCCTGCTCCACTACATCCCGCATGTATCTACAGTGTCCATGCTAGCTGACCCACTACAGCCCACGTGGACCTACAGAAGCACGAAAAAAGGAAAGTTGCTGACGGAACACACGACTTTGGGTAAGTTAACTAAAAATTTCGGTCATGCATGGACGGTCATTCGACCAAATACCTAGCTCCTTCTAGCCTATAAAAGAAGGGGTAAGGGTCTCATTTGAAAGGAGGAAAAACATAGTAAAGAAACTCTACCCGAATTCGTATTCCCCTTTGCCCAAGATTCTGCAACCATTTTGTGATTTCAACGAAGAAGAGAAGCAAGTGTGTTAGTAGTTGGTGCACAGTAAAAGAGGATCCCAGGACCAGATTCGTGGAGCAGTGGTCGGCTTCATCATTGTAAGTTGCTTTAGTGAAGTTAATAATAAATAAGTACTTTTCCCATCCCACCATATGAGGTTTTCATTGTTTATTGCATACATGTTGATTAAATCTCTAACCCATTAATCTATAGATCAAATGCATGTGGAGTTCTTTGTTTGTATTTTGTCAATGCAGGTCAGCCTTGGGAGGAGAGTTGGAGTCAAAGAGCGACCAAGCGTGAAGAGGGGTTGATATCAAACACCGGAAATA
>CBVK0100919917.1:0-14186 GCA_900067695.1 Picea abies | reverse complement strand
GAGAGGAGACTATGAGAGAAAGAAGAGGAAGTTACAACAGGTGTGTTGTAGGTTGTATCCATTCATTTTGTTGGATAATAAAAAGGAAGGACCTAGAAATTTCTCTGGTGGACGTAGCCCACACCGGGTGAACCACGTATATCTATGTATCTATTGTATTGTGTATCTTTTGTGTTTTATTTCCGCATTTGTTTTATTTTATTGCTTGACGATCCTGTTTTTTTAACACACATAGGATCATTGATATAACTTATTAAAGTCTATTGTAAGAATTAATGTTTCTTTGATTTTATTTATTTGATCAAACAATTTGAATGAAACCTCATAAACCCATTGTACCTCCTTCCTTACTACTATTGTAAGTTATGATTATGTGGGGGAATATTAACAAGCACTTTACCACATTATCGAGCCCACTGATATCCTTTAATAGTGTTTATATGTGTTTATATTTATTTTTGTCTATGTTTATTATGTCTTTAATGGGAAAATGAGTTCCTATACATACATTTGATGAAATAAATAAATGGATATGGAAAATAGCTCATGTAGCAAGATCCAATACAATTTATCATAACACAAATAACACATAGCAACTAATATTTTATTTAGTATGATGAATTCTTTACAACAGTGGTATAGATCTATAGAAACAATGATAAATAGGGTGTTGTAAGTTAAAAGAGATTTGAAATATTCCTTCCCACGTTTCCAGCAGGTACAAGATGACCCTAGGCCTTACAACCTCCATCAATAGAGAATCAACCCTATTCTTATCCAACTCAATCCCCAAGGTTGTAGTTCGACCCCCATACAACAAATAACTTAACCCACACTGAAACAAACTGCACACACCCAGAATATGTGCCCAGTCTGCAAATAAAGGTGCCCAAGTAGAGGAAACTCGGCCCCAATATAGAAAATGACCTCTACAACACTTAGCTCGACCCCACAAGGAAGTATCTTTCCCAACAAGAGAAACTCATCTCTCCCAATGAATGATCTCGACCCACAATGGAAGAAACCCAAGTGCCAATGAAGAAGAACTTAGCTGCAATAAAAAGAACTCATCCACTATTGAGAAAAAATCAGCTACAGGAAGATTAAGTCAGCCACAATCAAGAACAACAAAAATATCTGAGTCATCTCCTCACAATGACTAGATAGGGTGGATGCTTTCACCACCAAAACCAATCTTCAAAATATTTCTAGGGTTTTTGTCCCAAATAGCCAAAGCCACAAGAACTCTCTCAATTCATTTTTAGAAAATAGCATATGCATAATGAGAGAAAGTGCCCTCATTTTCCTTTTATCTCCTCGTTGACCCTTTTTTGGACATTTTTACCCTTTTAATAAAGTAAAGTGGCTTTTATCAACTTTAAGTCACCTAAACACCCCTTTTTATAACTCTTTTTAATGTCGAAAAGTGATTAATTAGTCTTTTACGACATTCTAGGATATCAGAGTCCCTTTTTCATCATCCCAACCTTTAGATATTGTCATCCCAGTTCCAATGAGATATTGCACGAAGGTATCCCCTCAGATAATATGATCCAAATAATACCTTCAGTGTATTCAATTCAAGTATGCTTAATAATAACCCAAAAATATGAAAATTATCGGAATGCCACGGAACCAAGAGAAAACTGTGCGGAAATGATCTTGATGATGAAAGATGGTGAATGGAATATCCTAGGCCTAATATAACTCCTCCAAATTTCCCGAGCTCATTGTTATCCTCATTTTAATCCTTTGGTCAAGTTGTCATAAACTCATAAGGTAGCCTCTGACTGCAGGGCAGAGGAATCCAAAAATGGGGACATTACAATCCTCCCTTCCCAAATATTTCTTGTCCTTAAGCAATTCCATCGCAACCTGATGCTCCATCAACTAAGCCAAATCGAAATTGAAAATGATACTAGGGTCCCAAAGCAACCTAGAAGATGTGAAGCATCCTCCGCTCAATGCATGATATGACAAGGTGTGAACATAAGAGGTCTCTTGAATATTGTCGCTAAGTAGGGAAACTCAATACTGTAATAACTCGATCAACCCCTCAAAGAATTTCTCTGCAAGGGAACCAATCTCATGAAAACAAAAATTGACTATTGTCTCTACATCGACTGCTAAACTATCTAGTACTGGAATCTTAGGGTCCCAATCTAACCTCATAAAGGAACCACCATGCTAAAATTGTGCCACTCTTATCATAATCTTCCAACCGTCATGCCCAATTTGCATCATCATCTTCAGGAACTCCAAGATGAAAAACGTGTAAGGAATGAACCTACTACCATGAATAGTAACCTGCATAGTCATCCATGTGAAGTCACAGCCTGCAAATCCACTGCCATACTCAATCTCAAATATCAAAAAATGAAGTTTGACCCTATAATTGGTAATGAATTTGAGTTGCTCATGAAATCTAAACATCTCTCCACTGGATATTTCTGTCACTTGTGATGCTCCATACTCCGAATAAATCACTGGGAAGTGCATGAACTCTGATGACTAGTCAATCTGTACATGTACTATCTTCTCCCTACACCCTTAGTAATCCTGAGATGTAATCTATCAACCTACTCTCCCACTCTTGCTCAGAAATGGGAAAGGACTACATCAAACCTGCTAGATGAGTGTGCCTCGAAATGCTCTGCCAACTAGCCATAGACTCTGCCATACCACCAACATATCGTCTGCAAAGTCTCTCCATGTGAACCTCTCTCGAACCTATTCATAAGTGGTAAATTCACCAGGGTCCCATGTGATCCTATATGATGTGGAACACCCTCTACTCATACCACTGATATGGAAGGGGCTAACAAAAGAATCATCATGATTTCCCCTAATAAGCTAGGCAATCATAAGATGCACAAATGTGGTCAACTCCTCAGAAGACCAATTTTGTAATCTAGGAAATTGGGGCAAGCATTCAAGAGAAACTATATTGGAACGCACATCAAGAACACACACATCCCAAGAAAGAAGGAGATAAATGTGGGGAAGGATATCCAACCATATTTGTATTCCATCTTTAGGGTTATTTATACAATGGGTAAATGGTTGGAACAATTGCACCCATTACAACTAACCCTTTGTTTAGTTACATTTATCATTTGTTACAAACATTTACTTAGCTTTATCCACTTATTACATATAATCATATATGTGATGACTATTAGGACATAAGAGGCCCCCTCAACATCTCCCCAACACTCAAATCCTTGCTTGTACCGAGCAAGCGTGGAAAAATGTCCTGAGTCTCTACTGCTATAAAAGTATCCTTGTTGTGAATCACCCATGCATACTAGACTGCATAGGTAACTCAACCGCAAAAACCACCAGCTGGATAAGGAGACACATGTATAATAGGTTTACTGTGACTAATCACAACTATATCTGAGTGACAGATCCCATCTCCTCGATATCCATGTTCTACTTTCCTCTATCAACTATGATATTTTTCAAGAGGCGTCGAATCTGTTGTTATTACCAAGTCGGTCGATCAATGCAGACCCAAAATGCTCACGCGGTCTTGTCAGGATGTCACTCCTGGACGATTATTTATTTTGAATCGATGAGGGTTTGTGCCATCAATCACTCATACCATTATTTTATTTTCACGACCCATAGATATTCCGCAACTATTGTATCAAGGGGCTTAATCAATTCAATGTTCTTGTCATGATATTTTATTTAAGCACTCCATGTGTGTGTGTCATAAAAATTCTCTCTTGGATTCCTTTAACTGTTGTCGACTTGGTCTTTCTCGATCCTCTCTGACATGCTCAATTACGATCGTTGCTCCATTGTTCATCACTCTTGTTTTTTTGGTGCTCTTTATCATGATTGTGTTGCATTCTATAAATGTACGAAGTAATCAATTCATATTACATGAAGGATGATTTTTTGTGACTCAATTACAAGTGTACAGACTTTATGTGTCTTTGTGTGTCATCGACTAGGAATCAACTATTGTCGGTGAGAACCTGAACTCGTCGGTTAAGGACCAATGTACCTTACAATGGTGGAGGGGATCGCATGTCTTCGAAGAAGACACATGTTTAACCCCCTCATTTCTTCTTTGATTCATATTTTCAATACATCTTGAAATTGAAATGGACAACATAATGATTTTCCTTTTTGACTAAACATACTTGAATTTGAACTCTAGACTCAACTATTAGGTCAACTAGACGTTACTCAACTAAAATACAAGTTGACTAGACTAATAAAGGATAGGCCGACTCGACTAACTTTATAACATTTTCTTCAAGTAATACATATTTCTAAGACGTTTCATGTTTCACATTGATTCCATTGATGTACAATCATAGATCCATAGAACAACTAAAGACTCGATATAATATTATTTGGCACCCTCAACATATGATATTTGAAAAAAAAAACACGACATGCCAACTTCTATGAATTTACACTCATATTCCATTTCTGCAATGATTGTAAGAAGGCTTTTTTTATGAGAATATATGGAATTTAATCATTTTCCAACACTTTTGTAGTCACCATTGCTTAGCACTACATGGACAATTCTGAAAGAGGTTGGATGTAACCAACGATAGACATGGACTAGAAATGGATTGGTTGTTGGTTCACCAGTCGACTAACAGTTCAACCATCATCATCTAGACTATAACAAACTTCAATCAACATTCAAGTATCTCAGTGGCATCTGGTAAACAATAGTGCAATGATAAGAACTAGTCTCAACCTCCATTTTTTCAGAAGATATCTCCACCATCTGCCCACATAGAAATGAAGCTACTGAAATGCCGTCTATAATTTCTCCATCGATCATGCTTTGAGGGTTTGATCACAAGGAAAAATTTGAGATCGACCAGGTCGACATTTCGACTAAGTCGGCTAGGTCAACTACAATTCCAGAGACACTGCAAGAAGAATGAACATGATCTATGTTTTCCAGTGATATCGAGGAGAGAAAATAAGCAGCACAACATTTTCTGGTTGGCAATTTGTTTAGCAATAGATTTATTTATGGTCGATGCACAAGCTGATCATTGACCAGGTATGTGGTATTCCTTATCGCTAGTCGGTCGGATTCCTTTATGTGCAATTTTTTCATCATCGTAATTTCCAATGAAAGTCGTGATGCAGCGTCAACTTCCATATGTGATCTAAGTGTTTTAGAGCTGAAGTGTTTAGGCACAATCTTTTGGGCTTGCAAGTTTTCTTGATTTGCATCAACTACCAAGTTGTCAAGCACTGCAGTCCCCGAATCGTGAACTAATGTCTGAGGGAACCATCATGCTGACGTTGCACCCTTTTGATCATGACCATTTGATTCATATGCCCATACTACACTCTACTCTTCTGGACCCCTAAGTTGAACTCACTATCCCAGATCATGTCCTACCAAAGCATCTCAGTATATACATATGGGATATGATGATATCCCATATGTATATTGATCATCAAGGGATATGTTTCTCCCTGAGGCTCACCCATCCACTCACCGATCCAAGCTAACATTAAATCAATGGTATGCTCGACGACTCTATCAGGAGGTCTCCCTAGAGGAAACACCCCACAACTCCACTACACACTACCGAGTGCCAATGAATACCCGGAAACACCCCACAACTCCACTACACACTACCGAGTGCCAATGAATACCCGTGCACATTGTTGTTGATCACTGAATTGTACCGTACCATCCTGAATCCTGTAGGCACTATTGTATCCATCATTCTATTGATGATACTTGAAACTACATCCCAAAGTGTGCCATGTATGTCATATACCTATCCACCCAATCCATGGATGCATATACTTGCTTGCAAGTAGGTCCATAAGGAATGTGCTCAACTATCTCCTCTGTAGCTAAGCCTTGATTCTTTAGTGGTCTCTCCAAAAGAAATGACTCGTGATCCCCATAATGAAAAATATGAGCATAGTCAAAACCCTCTGCATCATACCTCTCCTAAAACAGCTACAACTTTGAATTCTCCTCATGCAGGAGCGTCACAAGAGGCTCCTCCCTCAAATCATGGGGGTCTCTCACACCCTCATGTGTCATGGCTACCAAAGATGATGGATTCTATGTTATAAATGACGATGAACATGCCAAACTCAACTAGCAACAAATATCCTCAACCTCCCTTTCCTTGTCTTTAGGGAACTTGAGAGTAAGGTCCCTATCCATGAACAACTGCAAGTAATCTGATTTCATCTTCTCTAGTGTTTCTTTGAATATGTGCAATTGCGCACTAGTGACTCAACTTGCAACTTGAGAGTAAGGTCCCTATCCATGAACAACTGCAAGTAATCTGATTTCATCTTCTCTAGTGTTTCTTTGAATATGTGCAATTGCGCACTAGTGACTCAACTTGCAACTCATTTCTATCTCTCTTCCATCTGGGTTTTCAACATAAGACCTTCAATGAAATTATGAGCACCATATGACCTTGTCAATACTTGTACAATTTGCTCCTATGTGACCAATAAATGATCCTCCAAATCACACAATTCTAAGGGACTTCGCTCAATTTTATCCAAGTGGTATGTGCTATCACTCAATATATTATCTAATTTGTTTTCATCTATAAGAATATTATCTCCATCAATAACAACTGTCTCACTAGACAATGTCATGCAATATTTACTTATCATACATTGACCTGTCAAATGATGGGACTCATGTGTATTATCACTGCCAAAATCAGCCGCTCCTTTTTTCATCCTCCACCCATGGCTCCTGAGAAGAATGATCCATATCCCATGACAATTTTTCAATTACCCAGTCTTTGTCATATTTAGGTAAAATCATTCCTGCATCATCATAAGTATCATATATAGGATAAGGCATTGAATCCTCGTCATACTTAGGTGAAGGCACAGCCTCATCCTCATAATAATCATTACTAAGGTATGATGTTGAATCCTCAACATCGATTGACTGGGACACTTCACCATATGCACCATCAACCTATCCATCATGTGCTCTAGTGTTATGGGCCTCATAGGAAAAAGCTAAAGGCATACTAGATGTTGTTGTGTTGTCATACTTCTTGTCCATTGATATAACTTTGTGTTCATACCACACAAGATGTTTGATGGTGAAAAAATCCTTGAATGATAGATAAGGTGTTGTAAGTTACAAGAGCGTTGAAATATGTCTTCCCACACTGCAAGCATGTATAGGATGGCCCCCATAGGCCTTATGACCTACAACAATTGATAATCGACCCTCCCAACCAACAAATAAATTAACCCACACCGAAACAAACTATCTCACACCCAGTATATGCGCCCAGTTTGCAAATAAAGGAGCCTAAGTAGAGGAAAATCGATCCCAATACAAAAACAACCTCTACAACCCTTATCTCGACCCCACAAGGAAGTATCTCACCCAACTAGAGAAACTTGTCCCTCCCAATGAATGAGATTGACCCAAAATGGAAGAAATCGAACTGCCAATGAAGAAGAACTCAGTTGCAATAAGGAGAACTCAACCACTGTCGAGAAAAACTCGGTTACAAGAAGATGAACTCTACCACAATGAAGCACAACAAGAATATTTGAGTGATCTTCTCTCAATGACCATCTCAGGTGGATAGTTTCACCATCGAAACCAATATTCCAAATATTTCTAGGGTTTTTGTCCCAAGGAGCTCTCTCAATTCAATTTTAGAAAATAACATATGCATAATGAAAGAAAGATCCCTCATTTTCATTTTATCTCCTTGTTGACCCTTTTTCGAACCCTTTTACCCTTTTAATAAAGTAAAGTGACTTTTATAAACTTTAATTCACTTAAACACCCATTTTTATAACTCTTTTTAATGTCGAAAAGTGATTAATTAGTTTTTTAAGACATTCCCGGATGCCAGAGTCCCTTTCTCATCATCCCAACCTTTAGATATTTTTGTCCCAGTTCCAACGAGCTATTGCACGGAGGTATCCCTTAGATAATATGATCCAAATAATACCTTTAGTGTATTTAATTAAAGTATTCTCAATAATAACCCAAAATTAATACCTTTAGTGTATTTAATTAAAGTATTCTCAATAATAACCCAAAATTATTGAAATCATTAGAATGCCACGTAACCAAGAGTGAACTATGTGGAAATGATCGTGAAGATGAAATATGTTGAATGGAATAGCCTAGGACCCATATAACTCCTCCAAATTGCTCGACCTCACTATTATCCTCATTTTACTCCTTTGGTCCAGCTGACATAAACTCATAAGTTTTCCTCTTATTGCAAGGTAGGGGAATCCAAAAATGGGGATATCACAAATTGTCGATTGAAAAGATATACCTCTCTCTCTCTCTCTCTCTCTCTCTCTCTCTCTCTCTCTCTCTCTCTGTAAAAAGGAATCAATTTTTTCAGATCTAGGGAAATCCCATAGTTGTCTATCATATTGTCTATCTTGGACCAAGGGAGGTTTTGCTTATTCGTATGATATATTTTTCTGCAACAATCTTGGAAAGGTCCTAGGCTATGTATGTTGTATATATAGGATAAATAAACTATTTCTCGTATCTTTCTTATTTGTCCATTTGTAATAAAGATATGAGATGTTTTCTGAAACATTATTAAAGGGAAATTTCAATATGAAGGTCAATCCATTGAGGATGCACTTCAAAATTAGATGGATAATGAGGAAGTTAAGAAAACACAACATTCCTTTCTAGTTTTTGTATGTGGGAAATATAGTTGGTAAGGATAAGACACTATTTTATGAGGTAAGTTTTTTACTCTAGATATTAAAGGGAAAGATCAATATGAAGGGAACTCCATTGAGGATGTACAATGATGAAATTATGAAAATGCATCATTCCTTTCCATTTTTCATATGCTAGGATATATAGTTGTTAAGGATATTCCACTATTTTTCAAGGTAAGGTCTTTACTCTAGATATGGTATTTTTAAAAATACAAGAAACCTACAAAATATATGTTCAAGTTGTGAAACAAACGAGATTTAGGAAAAGTTCATGATTAGAGGTGGATAAGGACAAACAATATAGTTTTTTCATGGATATTCTCAATCCAATCCTAAAGTTAGTGGGGCAAGAGGGATCTTTTACATATATGACTCTCATAAAATCAATTTTGATTTAGTGGTATGCGTGTAACCACAAACAATGAAGTAGATTTGAAGACAATATCCATTTTGATGTAACATATCCCTTGCTTGGGTACCTCAAAATTTCTCATTCTTCCACAATTTCCAACTTCTAATACCATTGAAAATAAAACAAGAAGCATGATGCAGGGACATGCAACTATCAAGAACCATATCTAAGTCTATAAAGAAAGGTTTCTCATGCCATGCATAAAAATAAAAGTAATAAATTAAGTTATAAACACAACACAGAGATAATTATGCAACAGAAAAATAAATTACAATAAATAGAGAAATTATATTTAAAGAATAGCTTCACCAACTAGATGCAGACGTCAGTCATTCCACACAACCTTAGGCTCTGTTGCACATTCACTATCTACAACAGGTCACCCTCGAGCTGAGGCTATGTATCCACAAGGGCGGGTGTCTAGACAGACTCTAAAACACACACACACACCAGACATCTATTAAGCTATCATAGTTTTCTCAACCACACAACAAATCCTAGTTTTCCAGTTGTCTTTCCCCCTAGTCTGCACAACCCAATAAAATGAACCCCCTTCTCTACAATGTAGTCCCTTAGGTTGTTACACTTCTTTCTAGGGCTCCAATGCTATTGGTAAATAAATATCAATGCCGAAAACTCCAAGGAACCTTAGCGATGGACCGTTCTTTCAGAATTTCCATTATTTTCATGCACACAAGCATCAATTTCTTGTTGGAATAACCAATAGTTGCCTATATCCAACTAGCAATGTATATCTACCTCTAGAAATCCATTCCCATGCAAAAACAAGAACAAGAGTGAGAAATAATTATTGAGGAACAATGAATGACCAACCCCCCAACAACTAAAAACATGGTTTAAATAATGACATGCAATAATGCACCACATGGCATCCCCAAGAAGCTCATGTGACCACTTTTCCTAACTAATTCCAAGATGGGTGAATAAAATATAATTAATTGACTTAGCCCTGTTATCCCCCTCTCTAATGGAATCATAGCCCCCTATAACTCTGTCCTTATTCGTCTTGCAACCAATGATGTATTTTTATCATAAATATTCAAAGTATTACATTACTAGGATCTTCGGTCTTTCAAATTTATAGGCACTTTGACCTTTCATCAAATAAATAAATAAATGTTATTAATTTGGGGACTCAAGACTAGGGTATTACATTTGATGACCTTGGCTTTGGAATATGGAGTTAGAGACATCTAGATCCTTGGATATTCCAAATTTATAGTCTCGTGGTTGGAGGTATCCATCTAGCATTGAATTTGAACCTTCATGGTGTTGTGGGGAAACATGGTTTAGCTATACTTGTATCCTTAAGATTGGGAGATGAAGATTCTTAAATGGAAGGGAATTTTGTGTACAATATTTTTATTAAGTAAGTAAATTTATGTACAATAGGAATTATGTATATAATATTGTAGCTTTATAATAATGTTTTCTACAAGGAAATTTATGTTAGATAATACCTCACATGGATAATTAGAGTGTTAATTGTTATATAAGAGACTAATTACAAAATAAATTTAACTTGGACCCCCAAGTTAGGGTTTACTCTCTATAATATACTATAAAAAGGTTCCCCCTTTCTCTATTGTATCACATATCTTAGTATCAATACAACTAACTTGTTTTTTTTTCTCCTATTATCAATACAACTAACTAGTTTTTTTAGTTGTTTATTGGAGAAATTTTCCTCCATTACTTGAATTTGTAAGAACACTCCAAAAAGGGTGTGTATGTGTCCCCATTATTTGTCTTTGATTTCAGTGCTTTATTTCTATTGTTGCATTGGTTGTTTCATTAGTTACAATTGTAGTTCCTTTTTTAGTGTTGGAATACTGGAAGGTTCTAGTGGGGAGGGACTGTATTTGATCTTCTTTAACTTCTTCAAATATAAGATCTTCACCCAAGTTGAGGTGTGATAATGATTGTATGGCTTCCAAAACATCTGCATTATTTGATTCTTTCATTTATGTCTCATTTTCATATACTTCTTTCTCACTGATGATAATTTTTTTCCTATCATCATTATCCAAACTATCTCCATGATTTGCAATATTTTTGGGGAGTTAACATTTTATTCATTTTTTCTATATGATATTGCTTCACTTTGTTTCTCTAGTGTATAGTCAATGCACACACCAAAAGATTTTTGTACTTCAACTATCACCTATTGTATCTCATTGGACTCCATATTATGTGTAATGTACTTAGGTACATTGGACTATGGGTGCCTATTGGGTTACTATTATTAATGTCATTCCACCTCCTTCTCCTGTCATCTAACTACATTTTCTAGAATACTTCTCATGTTGTCTCATACCTCTTCATGCATTTATCTCTTTCTTATTTCATAAATCTTACATCTATCTTCTATCTACTTAATTTTTCCTCACCCTCCATCTACCAAGCTCAACCTTTATCTATTTCACAAA
The DNA here is from genome assembly GCA_900067695.1 of Picea abies. Lineage (NCBI taxonomy): Eukaryota > Viridiplantae > Streptophyta > Pinopsida > Pinales > Pinaceae > Picea > Picea abies. The sequence goes on along the minus strand of CBVK0100919917.1, from coordinate 2,609 downwards.
TGTTATTCTTCCATATTATGGAGCATAGATGGAAACATGTCATCTTCCACCATCAACATATAGGTATGTATAATCAATTAATTAATTAGGCCTTTATCTCTTTCTTTTTTTTTAAATCTTACATCCATCTTCTATCTACTTAATCTTCCCTCACCCTCCATCTACCAAACTTAACCTTTGCTTATTTCACAAATGTTATTCTTCCATATTATGGAACATAGATTGAAACATACCGTATTCCACCATCAATTTATAGGTATCTCTAATCAATCAATTAATTAGGCCTTTAGGTCCCTTCACTGAAATTATTGTTTTTGTTTTGTTTTTTGGTGGTTAACAGAAGTGAAATATTCAACCCTCTAGTTCATGTGCGAACCAAAAATCAGCAATGTGCATCCACTTTTCATCCTACTTCTACGATATTTCTACGTTTTCTTCATTCCAAACATGTGCTACTCTTGATGTCCTTATCAGGTTCAACTTTACCTATCTCAACAACCATTCATGCAACACCTCATGGTGTTGTCGTTGTCATCATGATGATGATCTCAATTCAAACATTAATTATATATATATATATATAATTAATTTATTATATATATATATATATATATAATAAATTATATATATATATATATATATAATTAATTTATTGGTATCTTGGAAAGTCATCATGATGATGATCTCAATTCAAACATTGGTGGACAAGAACCTCCCACCTTGTGTGGTGTGTAATGGGCATGAAATATGTGGTTGGTTCTCCTTAATAACAAAGGTCATTATATTTATTTGTGATCTCATCCATATCTATTGTGAATGGTGTTGACCACGTCTATGTAATAGTGTGGCTACTCAATAGTGATAACCCCCTCCAACATAAAAATATAAATGATATTGAATGTAGTGATTATATTTGGGGTTTAGTATGAAAAAAATGGGGTTTTTCTCTTACATAAACACATACATATGAGTTTAGTAAGGGATGATGAAGAATAGTCATAGTTTGAATTTGTAGTTATAGTGAAAAGCTTATGATATTTCATGTTCTAGTTAATTGATGAATTCTATAAAGATGTAGGTCCTTAAAAAAATGTAATATATAGTTCTTGTTAGTTATTGGATGGAGATAAGTGAGGTGATATCTACAATTTAAGTGAAAGAGATGTTGTTAAGTTCATCTATGAGTCTTCGGTGCGTTAAATGCTACTAGACCCACTCCCAACCACCCCACCTCTAAAAAATGTGATCTATAATATTAAAAAGATCATTAATTACCAATACACACCCACACATTTCAATGAAAACCCTATGAGATCCCTCTTGAATATCCAGATGGAGGTTGGTTCCACTACCAAACAAAATAGTAATTGACAATCGGACAAGACTCAACCAAACTCTAACCTCTATCATACTAGAACTAGAGGCCTTATGTCAAACTCTGCTTTGAAACATTGTGCTCTAACTAATTGAGATAATCCACTGGGACATACATACATACATACATACATACTTTTACATGCATGAAGGGGTTGGAACTAATGATGAGGAATAAAGATTTTTCCACCATTGAGAAAGGTTTAATTCTTATGAGGGAATTTTCTTGGATACATAATGTATTCTTAGGTAGTGGTTGAATATGTGGTTGCACATAGAGAGACTATATTAAATTATCTGACGAGTCATAACTCATGCACACACAAGGGGATCAAAGCCCAGCCCCATGTTTATCATTTTAAAAATATCCTTAAGGATTAGCTCAATCGGTTGAACTATCCACCCAAGGAATATTGCTAATCATTTGAACTATCTAGCCATCCGCTCAAGACATATTTCCAATTAATTGAACTATTCATCTAATATATATTAATATATATTGTCAATAAAAAAAACAAAAATTTGATAAATCACAAGTTCAAATCTAATCAAGTTCCTTAAAATTACTAACCACTAACTTTAAAATTCTTTTAAAAAACTATATTTTTATAAATTTTATAACTTTAAAATTCTTTTAAAAAACTATATTTTTATAAATTGTATAAAATTCATAATTTACATGATTTATATAAAACCTTTTATAAATTTAATAATGAAAACAAATTTTGTTATTTTTATGTAAAAAAAAAAAACACCTTTAATGAATTGTTATTTTTATTACAAAATATGGATTATATTTTATTATAAAATATATTTTGTTATTTTTATGACAAAATATGGATTATATTTAAAAAAAAAACCATGTCAAACAATATTTATATCATCAAAATATCTCTTAAAAATGTATTGACACAATTAAACATTTAATACACTACCTATCATTTAGAAACTAAAATGTTACCCGAACTTTTATTAAAGAAGATGAGGGATGTGAAATATCAATATTCACCATCTTTACGAAAGTTAGACTAGAGAATTTGAAGGTTTAAGTTGAATATTCAGCTACTTAAAATTATGAAGTTAAATATAATAGATTCGGCTTTGTATAAACATCAAATTTCTTAACATATTTATATTTCAACAAAGGAACCTAGTTCCTATTTAGTTTTTAGAAGCATGTGCATCAAATAGAAGTTATGTCGATCTAGAGATAGGTTAATTCAAATTTAATAGTG
>CBVK0100919914.1:0-11151 GCA_900067695.1 Picea abies | reverse complement strand
GTCATTATCATGTCATCATCTCGATAACCAAAAATGTGGATAACATAGAGACCCATAACCTGGCCACTAACACACCTAGAGAGGGATCCATCAAAATCCCCCAACGGATTTGTTCGAGAGGAATAGTCCACCCAACACATCAAAATCCATAGAAAATAAAAGATAGACCGGACAACAACCACAACCAGTCCATGGGCCGCACAAACAGGTGGCACACCAGAGCTAGACTCAATCCATCGAGAGGTTGGGGCAGTAGTGAAAAAAACAATCAACCCATGGGGGTGGAGACACAAGCCAGGGGGACTCGCCGATAGGAAGGGAGGCTCCCACAAGCCAAGCACTTGCGAGAGGGGTTGCGACCAGGGAAACCCTAGTCGCAGAGCCCCTAAGACCATCGTTCATATATATGTATCTCATACACGTGTCTTTTGAAGTGTATTCGTTTATTTATTTATTTATTTTTCTCTTCTTTTGAACATCTGATTTGTTACAATCCTAATCATGAGACTTTCCCAACCAACCTCCTTGATGTTATTAGTATTTGCACCAATCATAGATGTTCCTCTGAAAATTTATCCACATTAAGCCACTATATTGAATGAAATCTTCAAGCAAGTGTACTTCATCTCATTACTTGCTTCATGACTACCTTACACTCTCCTATTCAAACATGATTGTTATTGACAAGTTTAATGAGAATTGAATTCTAAATGTTAATTCCTCTGATGGATTTATTTTTTTTAATGGTATTATTAATATAGAAAAATGGTAAACATCGTGGTTTTTCTCCACAAATAACTTTGAACACCTTCAATATATTTTTTAATGGTATTACTTAATACAGAACATGGTAAACAACATAGTTAATATGGAACATGGTAAACAACTTAGTTTTTCCTCTGCAATTGACTTTAACTCCTCTGATTGATTCTTATTTTTAATGGTATTACTTAATATGGAACATGGTAAATGTAAATATATTGAATGAAACCTTCAGGCAAGTGCACTTCATCTCATTACTTGCTTCAGAACTACCTTACACTCTCTTATTCAAACATGATTGTTATTGACAAGTTTAATGAGAATTGAATTCCAAATGTTAATTCCTCCGATGGATTTTATTTTTTTTAATGGTATTATTAATATAGAAAAATGGTAAACATCGTGGTTTTTCTCCACAAATAACTTTTAACTCCTTTAATAGATTTTTTAATGGTATTACTTAATATAGAACATGGTAAACAACTTAGTTTTTCCTCTACAATTGACTTTAACTCCTTTGAGGGATTCTTATTTTTAATGGTATTACTTAATATGGAACATGGTAAATGTAAATAACTTTTAACTAAGATTCTTATTTTTAATGGTATTACTCAATATAGAACTTGGTAAACAACATAATTTTTCCTCCATAAATAACTTTAACTCTCATGAATTTTAATGGTATTACTTAATATGGAACATGGTAAACAATGTAGTTTCCCTCCATAAATAAATTTTAACTCGGATTCTTATTTGAATGGTATTAATTAATATGTAAAATGGTAAGCAATGTAATTCCCCTCCATAAATAACTTTTAACTCGGATTCTTATTAACTCATGCTCCCAATGTTTCTTCTATTCCTAGTGGTGGAAATTCAAACATTGGCATAAATCAAGCTTTCAACAATGGAGGCAATGTAGCTTCACAAACAAGTGCATCTAACGTTAGGATTTTTGGATCCACAAACCTCCAAAGAAGATTGGCCATGGGTAATGATTCGATTCCATACAGTCATGCAGCTCCATAATTCAAATAGTTATCAATGCAATCAATAATCGAATATTGTTATGCATTTATAATATTGATAACTATTAGACTAAGTTTTGTTTTGCAGGAGATACACTTGTGTGGAGGTGTGGAAGTTATGCATGTATGCATAACAACAAAGGTATAGCTTATGCACCTCCACAGAGGTGTAACCCCTGCACAACAACACTTAGTCTAAAAACATTTATCGGCTATGAAACATACTCGGAGCTCGTTCCTCGGTATTTCTTGTTTGTTGCCTCGCCTTTTACCTCTCTCATTCAAGTTTAACGAGATCTTTTAATATCATAATATTTTTATTTACTTTATATATTTTATTCTTCTACTCATTTTACACAATCACTAGGGGTGTTGGATATGCATCTTTAGAAACAATTTTGCAGTTTTGATACAGTTTTTGGGAAAAATACTAAGTAGAGGAAAAATGCACAGAAGAAGAAGGAAAGCTAGAGAGCACACAACTAAGGCGCATCTAGGAGGATAGTGCGTAGACATGAGAATAAATAAAACAAAAGAATAAAGTCGACATATGATAAAGCAATAGAAGAAAGTCAGAGCATAAAGCATGAAAAAAGGATGACAACTTTACATTCCAGAAATAGTACAACAACATAAAAGAAACATATAGAGGGAAAAGCAACACGAAAATCTAGTTAGATAAGGGAAGTATGCATTGTAATGGGGTATTTTTGGGATGAACAGATTAGGGTTTTTAGCCCTATATTTTTGTTTAAATATGTAACGGGTTGGGAAAATGGGGTTCCTTTGTTCTTCTCCGGTGAGTTATGGTTCATTGTTAGGGGTTCCTCCATATGATTGGGTTCCAGAGTTATTGAATGTAACATTTTGTTGATGAGAAGAATCAATAAAGGAATGATAAAGAGATTATACTAAATCTTGTGTTGTCTATCTTTTCTATGTTTTCTTATGAATTTTGTTTGAATGCATCATAGAATAGATTTTTCTTATGGTTAAATATGGTGCAATGGTATTTCTCGTTCGTTGCCTCGCCTTTTACCTCTCTCGTTCAAGTTTAACGAGATCTTTTAATATCATAATATTTTTATTTACTTTATATATTTTATTCTTCTACTCATTTTACACAATCACTAGGGGTGTTGGATATGCATCTTTAGAAACAATTTTGCAGTTTTGATACAGTTTTTGGGAAAAATACTAAGTAGAGGAAAAATGCACAGAAGAAGAAGGAAAGCTAGAGAGCACACAACTAAGGCGCATCTAGGAGGATAGTGCGCAGACATGAGAATAAATAAAACAAAAGAATAAAGTCGACATATGATAAAGCAAGAGAAGAAAGTGAGAGCATAAAGCATGACAAAAGGATGACAACTCGACATTCCAGAAATAGTACAACAACATAAAAGAAACATACAGAGGGAAAAGCAACACGCAAAGCTAGTTAGATAAGGGAAGTATGCATTATAATGGGGTATTTTTGAGATGAACATATTAGGGTTTTTAGCCCTAGATTTTTGTTTAAATATGTAATGGGTTGGGAAAATGGGGTTCCTTTGTTCTTCTCCGGTGAGTTATGGTTTGTTGTTAGGGGTTCCTCCATATGATTGGGTTCCAGATTTATTGAATGTAACAGTTTGTTGATGAGAAGAATCAATAAAGGAATGCTAAAGAGATTATACTAAATCTTGTGTTGTTTGTCTTTTCTATGTTTTCTTATGAATTTTGTTTGAATGCATCATAGAATAGATTTGTCTTATGGTTAAATATGGTGCAATTCTCATAACTGTTGCAACAATGAAGTATATATAAATTTGGAATAGCGTGATAGTATGAATCAGAATCACTAAGTAGGTAACAAGGAACAAGGTAAAAATATTGTGCACATAAACTATAAAGAAGAATGAACGAGATGGTCACCTCACATTCCCTCAATACTACAAAAGCATGGTTCTTGCTGTCCCAATTGATACCTCGGGTGAGACTTCATCTACGCAAGCACATGATGTCGAAAGGGTTGGTGAATGTGGTTTTTTTTGGTCATAGATGAACCGAACGTGGGGTCTTACAAACTCCCATTCATTTCTTTACAAACTGCGTGTAACACCAACAAATGGTTTCATTGTTGGGACCAAGAATTTGTGATTAAGGGGATGTTTTGGAGGCCAAATAAGAAGGAGATATCAAAATGGTTGGAAAGAAATGAATGGGAGTTTGAACGAAAATATAAAAAGAATCCTTGGATGAGTGCCAAGTAAAGGATGCAAAGGTATGTGTACACAGATATGCATGAAATTTTATTTGGTGAATTTCCAATTATTTTGACTGGGTGGCCAGAAATATTAGTGGAGAAAACTAGAAGATACAGGGCTAAGCGCCAAGGAATTGGACTCCTGAATTGGTAAGACAAATGAATTATGTAAGTAACCCAACTACTCAATTAGTTGTTTTTTGGTTGGATAGCATACTAGGAGGTTATGTTACAGAATTTGTAGTAGATTGTATTCAATCATACAGTGTCACAGAAAGGGAATTTTTCAAAGGTCCTCTTGGGAGGTTCTTGAAATCATTAGGTACATGGATAAATATGTTATTTTGTGAAAATCAATTGATGATAATAGAATCTGTCTGCTAAGGGGATTTGTGCACATAGGGGAACCAAGGGATGACAAGAGGATTTTTTGAGAGAATGAAGGAAGCGATGAAAGAGACAAGAAGAGACTGAGGATGCAAGAAGAGGGTATACCAGACAAAGAATACAAGTTTGGAGATTTGTGTAGAGGAAGGAGGTACAAGAGGCAAAATATTGGGACTGATAAAGGAGAGTCGCGTAGTGAGATAGAGGGGAGAGAACCTTGTGCGCTAGTCTGAATTGTGGAGATACCATATATAGGAGGAGAGGAAGAGGAGTTTCAATCTAGTCCAGTAATAGAAGAACTGGTAATTCCTACTGAGACAAGGTCATGTGTTGAATCCATGACCCCATGTGCATCACCACAATCAGAAATAACAGTTGAAGACTTGCCAAAAACAATTGTAGTTAGCCAGGGAGCACAAAGTAGTAGCACTCGAAGTAGTGGAATTAGTGCATAGAGTCATAGTCGGAATCAAAGTAACCCAGCATCACTAAGAGGAGGGACTACACAAAGCAACGTGGAAGGGGTAGATGATACTCTTAGACTTCCCGAGTTCCAGGGAGTGGGGTCAAAGGACCCAAAACAACATTTGTTTGTCTGTGTAATAGTTTGGGCCTCTAAGAACTTACAGGATGGGGCTGTGAATATTGTGCAGTTAGAGACAACATTTAGAGGTCATGTGATAGTATAGTATATGAAGTTGTGGAGTATCATTCCTGTAGGATAGGAAAGAAGTTTGGTAGAGATAGGGCAAGAAATACTGAAAGAGTTCAAGAAGCCAAAGTCAGAGTCACAATACATCACATAATTGAAGGAGATTAAACATGTACAAACATAGTCAGTATGGGAATTCGAACAAAGATTTAAGGATGCGATGGGTAGACTAAATTTCCAGATCCCAGATCAACAAAATAAAGAATGGTTTATTGCAAGGCTTCTACCACACATTCACATGCCATTGATTAAACATAAGGTTGTGTTGAATCCCAAGGCGCTGGAAATTGAAATGAAATTGGAATCATCCCCAGTGGGAGAAAGTGGAGGAATGACACAAGTTCAGACACAATTGGTTGCGTTAACAATTCAACTGGCTGAACTTACAAAAGGGAAGGAGAAACAAGAACAAGTTTGGTGTACCAAGTGCAGAACTAAAGGCCATCACAAGGACGAATGCCCAACATTCACATAGTATTTAGCAAATGGAGCGTTGAATCCATTACCAGGAGGGGGTATTGTGAGATATGTAAGAAATGGGGACATCATCCCACTAATGGTACATTACTACACTGATTTTCCATTACTACAGAAGTATCAGAATACACCCAGGAACTTGTTTTGCTATTTTTACAATTCTGTGGGACATGAAGAGAAGGATTGTCGCGTGTTTGAATTAATGAGGGAACACATATAAGATATGTACAAGATCCATGAGGAGAATGTCACAGCAGAACTAGGAGGTCTGTAATATAACAAGCAAAGAGGTTTCAATCAAGAGAACAAAGGAAACTTTGGTAGGGATCGAGGTAGAGGAGGTAGAGGACCAATAATATGTTATAATTGTAATCAACCAAAACACTTGGCCCGTGACTACTTGAATCTGTGTACAACATGCAAATATTGCAGAGCATTGGACCACACGACAGAAGAGTGTCCCAAACTAGTTTCAAAATGGCAGGCTAGAGGAAACCAGAATCAAAATACAAATCATAATGTGCAGAAGATATCAGCTGAAAGACGCAACGAACGACCAAGAATAACAATGGTTATGCATGGAAGAGCTAGAACATGGGGATGATGTGAAAAATGGAGGAAAGCAGATTGAGCAATGGGTAAGGAGGTCAGAAGGGCCTATGCCAACCTTTGATCCTCAATAGGAAAGGGATACATATCAAAAAAGAGAGAAAAGAAGTAAATGGAAAGGATTGGGGAGCATCAACATCATTTGCACCACATGTAGAAGATCATGTTGTGCTAGAGAGACTAACTAAAAAGGTAAGCACACTAATAGAATTATTGAGAATTTGTGTAGAGCTAATGAAATATGAAACTACTCTAAGTACATTATATGACATGATTGATCATTGTACAAGAGGAAGGGAAACTCCTATCACCCAAAGGATGGTAAATCAAGTACTGAGCAGGAAGAGAACCAATGGATAATTCAGATTCAATGCATAGATTGGGGAGTATGAAGTGGACAATGTTATATTGGACTTGGGATATGATGCGAATTTTATACCTAAGAAGACATGGGAGTTGATGGGGAAACCCAAGTTAGTATGGTCTCTTCTTCAGTTAAGGCTCGTAAATCAACACAAAATAGTCTTGATTGGTCATTTGACAGGAGTACCTGTGAACATAGATGGGGTGTGCAACCTAACAAAATTTTAAGTTATTGAGATCGTGAATGACATTCAACCATATCCAACATTTATGGGAATAGAATGGCATTTTGATAACCAATCGATCATCAACTTGAAGAGGAGGGAGATGATATTTGAGGTTGGATATTTGAAAGTTACTTCACCCTTGGACCCATCAAAAGGAAAAATATACATAGAGCCAACCATAGGAAATGCCATTGACAACATATACAACATGAAAATGTGAACGAACAATTATTTAAACCCTACATTAGATGGTTTGTTAAGTTGGTGAAGTATCAATTCATGTGCATCACATTATGAAGAAATTCTAGAGCATTGGTAACAAAGGATACATGAGGTATCAACTAGACAATGTGCATGCATCGGCCAATCCTTGAGCTAGATTGGATTAGAGCTATGTGATCCACCCAGGTATGATGGATTAAATGATATAAGCATGTTTGTAAAGGAATTTGAATTGTAGGTACTCTAACAACAAAGGTTGTTAGCACTATATGTTGTCTTAAAGGATATTCTAGCTATATGGTGGGATGCACAGAGAGAGGAAATGAAAGGCTAGCCATAGTGTAGCAAACTGATGAAGATAAGTTTTGGCTTCGAGGAAGAAAAAATTGTGTAGAAGTACACACGAGAGAGTGATCCAGCGGATCATGTTGAATAGTGAAAGGCTTTATGGAGTTCAATACCATAAACATAATGGATGCATATATTTATACACACATTGGATACAATTCCAAACAACTGGTATTTGGAATTGGAAATGTGTAGGGAGACAATAGGATGGGAAGAACCGGTCCAGAGGTTCAAAATCACGTTCACATTTGAACATGAATCTCCATCAATAGATGCAACTACAGGCTATCCAAACGAATATCTTCTCGGAAAAAGGGGCGATGGAGGTGGTACCAGTATGCAGTGCGCGTAGAGCCAAGATGATTGTCCATGAGCTATTGGAGTGCTACAATGTATCTATGGAGGAGCATGATGAAGAGGATCCCAGAAATATACAAGTACTTGAGATAGAAGGAGAATAAGAAGTAGAAGGGCCATATCTTGAATCTTCCACATATACACAACCTATAAAGATGCAAAAAGTAAACATTAGGACGAAAGAGAATGCCAAGTTTGCGTAGATAGGAGATTATTGGAGTGAAGAGATAGTTGAGAACATTGCAAACTTACTGCGAGAATATCAAGACCTATTCCCAATGACATTTTCAGAGATGAAGGGAATAGTAGGAGACTTAGGCGAGATGAATATCCCATTGAAACTAGGAGCTAAGCTAGTGTGACTGAGGCCTTATAGGTTAAATATGAGGTACAAGGAGAAAGTGAAGGCTGAAATCGACAGGATGTTGGACGCATGAATTATTGAGCCGGTAGAGGAATATGGATGGATCAATCCAATGGTAGTGCAAGACAAAAAGACATGAGGAATCAGGATCTATGTGGATATAAGGAAGTTGAATGATGCATGTTTACATGACCCATTCCCAACACCATTCACGCATGAGGTGCTGGAGAATGTAGGAGGACAAGAGACTTATTCTTTCATAGATGGATTCTCTGGATACCATCAGATAGAAATTGCACAAGAGGATCGGTGCAAAACTACGTTCGTGACAAAGTGGGGGAGTTATTAGTATACAATTATGTCATTCAGATTGAATAATGTCCCTGCAATGTTTTCCAGATTAGTGGTTGCAGAGTTCAAGGATTTCATCCATAGGTTCCTAGACATCTACTTGGATGATTGGACGGTGTTCAATCTACTGAAGGATCATATAAAAGTCCTTAGGCTCATGTTGGATCGATGCAGACACTATCAAATTTCGTTGAACTTGAATAAGTGTACCTTTTGTGCGTCATTTGGAATTATATTGGGACATGTAGTGTGAAAACAGGGACTATTAGTAGATCCAACTAAGATTGTAGTAATTATGGAGTTAGAACCTCCTACATCAGTCAGACATCTAATGGAAATGATGGGTCATACAAGTTATTATAGGAAATTCATCAAAGGATATGCACAAATCACAACACCAATGGAAAATTTATTGAAGAAGGAAGCAAAGTTTCAATGGAACGAGGACTGTCAGAAGGGGTTGCAACACCAATGGAAAATTTATTGAAGAAGGAAGCAAAGTTTCAATGGAACGAGGACTGTCAGAAGGGGTTGGATGCCTTGAAATAGAAACTGGTAACCGCTTTAATTTTGATCTTTCCAAATTAGAACAAATAGTTCCATGTACATGTAGATGCATCTTCCATAACATTGGGCGTAGTACTATCCCAACTAGAGGAAGGAGACATAGATCACCCAATTGCTTTTACAAGTAGGAAGTTGTATATAGAAGAAAATAATTATACTACCACAGAACGAGAAGGATTGGCAATGGTCTATGCGCTACAGAAGTTTGGACATTATTTATTGGGGTCTCACTTTTAGATGTATACAGACCATTTTACATTAAAATACATAGTCAACAAGCCAATGTTGTGGGGGAGAATACGAAGATGGCTATTATTATTTCAAGAATATGACTTTGAGGTTGTATTTAAACTAGGGAAGATGAATGGAGGACCAAATCATCTATCACACATATTGTCACGAGAAGATGCAGGCAATTTAGATGATAGCTTCATAGATGTAAAACTATTTGCAATAAATATGGTTGATGGTTACTTCTTAGACATCGTACAGTTTCTAAGTACATGCATGGCTCCATCTGAGATGACAGTAGCACAGAAGAAACAACTGGTAGTGAAAGCAGTAGATTATTAGTTGATTGCAGGGAATTTATACAAGTTGGGTGCATATGTAATATTGAGATGTTGTGTGTTGGAACATGAGCGACCAATGATACTTGAAGAAGCACATGACTAGATTGCAAGAGGACATTATGCAAGGAGAGAAACTGCACAAAATATTGTGTGTGTAGGTCTTTGGTGACCTACACTTCACAAAGATGCGAGGGAGTACTGTCAGTCATGCGATGTATGCCAACGAGTGGGAAAGCCATATAGGAGGGACAAAATTCCTTTGAATCCACAGGTTATATTGCAAGCATTTCAGAAATGGGACATAGACTTTGTGGGGCCAATCAAACCATAAGCAAGAATATCAAAGGCAAGGTACATAATCATTGTGACAGAGAATTTGATAAAGTGGGCAGAAGCAAAACCCATTATAGACTGCGTTGTAGAAATTGTTGCATAGTTTCTATTCGATAATTTAGTCACAAGGTTTGGATGTCCACACATATTACTCAGTGATCAAGGTACACAACTTTTGAACAAGACAATTGCAACATTGACTGAGGAGTTCCAAATCCATCATCAGAAGATTACCCTGTATCATCCTTAGGTGAATGGAATAGTGGAGGCTTTCAATAAAATCTTGGAGAATGCCTTGAAAAAAAATTTCAATGTAGGGCATGACGATTGGGACTTAAGAGTTCCTGGAGTATTGTGGGCTTACAAGACTACAAGTAAGAAGCTGACAGAGTAGACACCTTTCAGGTTGGTCTATGGGAAAGAAGCAGTAATGCCTATGGAGTTTATTCATTCTATCTTGTGCATTGTAGCAATCACTGAGATATCAAACACTAGTGCAATAAAGGAGATGTTGGCATAGTTAGTACAACTTGAGGAATATCGGTTTGTCATAGGTTTCCATCAGCAGGTTCATAAAGAAAGAGAGAAGGCTTAGCATGGTCGACACATTAAATAGAAGAAGTTTTAAGTAGGATATATGATACTACTCTATGAAAACAATTTTATGCAACATCCAGAAAATTTAATTAGAATGCATTGGTTAGGATGTTATGTGATTCAACAAGTAACAGAGACAGGTGTTGCATGGTTGGAAACCTTGACTGTAGAAGTCTTTGAAGGAATGGTGAATGGAAGTCAAAAAAACTATATAGAGACTACTAACAGTGTGTGTAATAATCTAGGTTGCGCCAAAACACTTGTATTATAGTAAGTTGTACCATAGTAGAAAGAACAAAAAGTTAAAAAAAATAAAAAGTAGAAAAAGGAAGAACGAAGGGAATGGGTGTTGGGTTTGGAGAAAGAAAGAATATTGAACTTGTTATAAATTCTTCATTTCGGGTGGAGTACAAAAATTAATGCATGCGTCAAGGTGTTACTAAGTTGTGTTAATGGGGGGGACACTCTGGTTGGATCCCCTAGTATCAAACGATACTGCACTAATTGCATGTATTACAGGTCTACCAAAAGCTAGCAAGGATCCAAGACTATTGCTCAACAAGGCAGGAGAGCGAGCCCTCTCTGAGTCAATGAAAGAGAAATTCTAGACATTTAGAGGAAAGAGGG
>CBVK0100919906.1:0-10194 GCA_900067695.1 Picea abies | reverse complement strand
TCCAACAACCTCACTTGGGCCCTCATTCCTTTGAGAGCCCAAAATTTGTACAAGACACATCTTTTTAGAGCCACTTGAGCCACCAAATCTTGATCCACAGCTTTATATACCTCCTCATGCTCTCGCTCTCTCCATTCTAGGACCATCCTGCAAAAAATAAATCTATTTTTGAGTTAGAACCCCTCTTTTTGTCCATTTGTGTACCTATACGTGGCTTTCTTTACACATAGTCATGTGTAGGTATTAATACACGCTCCTCGTGGTTCACATAAGAGCAGATACCTCGTCGTACATGCGAACTCAACAACTCATGGAGCAACCACTTTGACTAGTAAACTTCTTCTATGAGTTTCTAGAGTAATTTGACTTCTTTGACATTCTAAGGGCTTTTAGATAACTCATGAGAGTTCTCCAACTTCACAAGGCCATAAATCTCTAACCGTGAGGAGTTATGTGATGTTCTGCATATCACCATGAATGACATGACATGTACTATCCATCTAGAATAGTATTACCTATAAATTCATTGACCTTCATTCCCTTATACCTCAAAGAGACTCGGGTCCCTTACCTATGCCTTTGTGCTACCAAAATTCGCTACCAGGATTCTCCAAGGGTTGACATCAATCTACAATATCACTCTCTAATCGTTGACATCAATGAAAACCAACAATCCATACCAATTGTCCATAAACCTAAGCCAACTATTTGACAATCTCCCCCTTTGGCATTGACGGCAACACCAACATTGATGGGAACACTTAGTCATGATAACATTCATGCTTATACTCCTTATCTATGTTTCTATCTCTCCCCTTTGACATCAATGGAAAAGGGTATCTCCCTTTGGGGTTGCTCCCCCTGACTAAACTCTCCTTGGGGCTGCTGCGTCTATCTGCATTCCTTTTATTTTTATTTTTGTTTATAGGCCTTTGATTACTCTCTCTCCCTTCATATGGATAATATCTCCCCCTTTGACAAACGGTATCACTCTGATGAAACATTGAAGTCATATCGCTCATTCTTCCCTTGTGACAATATGTCCCTCTAGAAACATGCCTCTGTTCTCTCTCTCCAAGAATCTAAATCTCTATCCTGCATCTGATGAATCTCATCCCCTGGAAACATACCTCTATTCTTACCTCTCTGTATGAAAACTTATCTGAATGATATTTATACCTATCTTTTTGGTTCTGTTTCTCTCTCTTGACTTCTCTGCAAGATGTTGTGCAGAAAAAATATAAGTCTTCATGTACCTGTTTCCTTTTGGAATTATTGTTCATTGGTGCTTCCTTGTTTAATCAATTGGAATATATGAAAAGCATTCAAGAACAAGAATTCAAATATTCCGGTGTAGTTATCATCCATTATGATAATTTTCCTTTCTCTTTGAACCACTCTTTGAACCAGTCTATGAATCCATGCTCTCATCCACTGTCATATATCTTTCTAAACCTACTAAGTGTTCTTACGAATCCATCTCTGTCTATATTTTCCAAGATTATGCTACAAAACTATCCATAATTTTCATTGATATGTCACAGTACTATCATGAAGTATTCACTACTACAACTGATTAATATATCATATTGTACTTCTGCTAACTGACTGCTCTAAATATTTCTACTCAAAATTTGCACGTTGCTTGAAGGATGGTTCTCTGGTATGTCTCAACTATCGCATAGAATCCCCCTGTCTATTATTCATATTACCTGGAATTATCTAAGATAGATGGCTCAAAAAAATTCATGCTCTGATGTGGATTCGTCATCATCTTCATTGGTAAATTCATCATCTCTCTGAACTCTGACTTATTTCTTTTTGTCTGTGGATTCATCTTTCACTACAATACCTGGAAGTATAATCTCTTGAACCTATTCTTTATTTACCTGTCCTCCTTTTGTTTTATTTATTTTCCAAAACTGTATGTATCTAACATCTTCCTTTTTCTTTGTATATTTGTCTTCATCTCATTTTATTTCCAATTTTGTGATCTCTAGGACCTAGTCTTTGTTCACTTGTCCTTCCTATTTTCTTATCCATACTTTCTTATATCTGATATCAGTTTTTTATTTCATGGAAGTATCGATCATGTTTCTACAATCAAGATATATGTGTCCATTGTTATGACATTTGTAACATTCAATGTTACCTAGGGCCACATAATCATTTATTTCTTGAACATTTCATTTATAATCCATGCAATATACAACCTTATGTCCAAAGTTAGTACAATAAAAACAATGACCATAAAATAAATTTACATACTTGAGAGTGAATCATATTCTTTGTGGTGTAGTCCTTATGAATTTCTTCCTTGATTGATCATGATCACGATTGAATCTTATTTGTGTCTTGAACATGGATGGTCTTATTGAATATGTATCTTTATTAGTTTTCTTAGATTCTGGTTGACCATAATTCCTTCATTTGAGTACTTCTACATAACTCTTGCTCTTTTCTTCATTCTTCTTTTCTATCAGCCTAGAGTGATTCTCTTAATTCTCTACTACTGATGTGCATATTTCTGTCTCTTCAACGTTCTTGTTGAGCTTGATGATTTTACTTCTCAATGTGACAACTTCTTCTTCAATCATGGATGATTTTAGGGGCTAAATTTCGCTCATGGGCTAATTTTCCATGATTTTTCCAAAAATGAGATTCGTTATTTTAAAAATGATTCGCCCAAAGTTTATAGGATAAAATTATTTTACCTTAAAAATCGCCAAAGTTTTATAAAAACTATATAAAATACTTAGAAATTTGAATATTTTTTAAAAAATATCGCCAAACATTTATAGCTGACATATGAAGGATTAATAATATTTTCCAAGGTTTCTACATTTTAAAATAAATTTCCATCCTTAAAATCATCCCTGTCTTCAATCTTCTTGACCTCTTCTTCTTTCTTTAATATCCGAGACTTCATGACTTCTTATGTTCTCTTCGCTTCTTCAAGCTGAATTTTTAATGTGATTATTTCTTCTTCAAGTACTTTCCCTTCTTGAACAAACTCCGACTCAAGCTGGTTTAGATCATTAGTTATTTCCTTAATATAATCCATCAATATCTTCTCTCTCATTTATGCTTCTTCCTTCTGTGCTACTATGTTGGCTTCCAAATACCATTTTTGATCTTTAATATTTTCTTTGATCTTTCTCGCTTCTTCTAGCTGAGTTCTTAAGTTCTTGATGACCTATTGGGCTTCTTAAAAAATGTGAAAACTTTTATTTTGTTTCATAAATTCTTTCTTAAGTGTCTTGTTTTATTCTCTTAGTTCATCTAAAGCACTGATCAATTGTTCTTTATAATTGTCTTATTTTTCAATTAGTTTTTCTGTCTCATTTCCTTCATGGAATTCCATTTCAAGATGTCCACGTTTTTCACAATTAAAGAAAAACAACATACTTCTGTTGATTATGTACTCTTCATCTTCTAAATCTGTTTGACATGGTGAACATATTTATTCTTGATCTGTACCTGCATCTTCTTTGGCATTTTATGAATCTATGATGGGTGAAAAATATATCATATAAATTATCCCAAAGTTCTTTGGTTGATGAGCATCCACCAACCTTTTTTCTTACTGGATTAGGTAATCCTTCCCAGATGAAATCCATTGCTAATTTTTTTATTCTTCTTCAATTCCTTCTTGGCTACAGTCTTTTTCATTTTTGAACTATCATATCCTGTAACAACTGATGGGAAAATAAAATACCCCTATGCCTGTAAAAATAATTTCATCCTTCTACTCCATATCTCATACATTAACCATTATGACCATTAAACAGTGGCACTCCAATCTCATAATGATCCATGATCTACTTACAATGGTTAAATTGTTTCCTGAAGTAACCTGCTCTGATACGAATTGTTGGATTACTGAAAGGGGGATGGGGGGGGGTGAATCAGTAATGAGAAATTATACCAATTGTTTATCCTTTAAACCAAAAAGTATATTCTTTTACTTATTCAACCATATTCATATGTTCATCATCAATATATTATTGTATCATAAGCATTAATATTCATCAGTGCATAATAAACAATAAAAAACACATCCACATAATGAACAATACACCAATATTTACGTGGAAACTCAATGCGGGAGAAAACCATGAAAGGATTTTCTTATATGTCAAGAATTAAATTCAAGGAAGCAACAACTTCCAATTCTCCAGATACAATTGGAAGGAGGCTGCAACCCCCCCATTTCTTAGGCTACAACCTTAGGGAAGCTCCAACTCCCCAATTCTATGGGTACAACCAGAAGGTGGCTACAACCCACTATGTTCTTTGGCTACAATCACCTATCCTTACCCCATCCAATCGTCCTGAAATATAAGTAGAATTATGAAACCACTGTCACACTATCACTGTGAGATATACTTCTATAAACCTATACTAATCAACATGCACCAAACATCCTGTACGAATAACCTGTAATCAAATTGTACCATAAACAAGTGCATCAACCATGCACCAACCTGTACCTCAAACTGTACCATAAACAAGTGCCTCAACAATGCATCAAACCTATATAAATAACATGTCACAACAACCTGTCCAAACAACCTATGACAACAACCTGTCTCATCAATGTTATGAACCAAATCAGATCTACTCACCAAGATCAATCACCAACATAACTCTAAAAATTGTGCATCACAAGAACTCATAATCATCACCAAGATCAATATGTTCTTCTAATAATATACCAATACAAGCATGCTACACCATCCATAAACCATGTGTCAACAATACTGAGTACCATTTTATGTTGAGTATGGATCTGAAAATGGTAGTCAACATACTACATCCTGTACTCTAACCAATACATTTGGTGTTACTGAATTTTCATATGTTATGAAGAATTTCTGACATTTTTACTTGAAACACTTGTTTTAGATTAGTTTCAGGACTAGCCACAAACCATATTTTCCATGGAGTGTAACTCCAAAAATACAACGACCCACAAGATTAAATTTTTATTACAACTACTTGGATATGTTTCCTCAACGACCTCTAGATTTCGATATCTAAATAGTTGTAGGAAATAAATTTATTGCGAAAATGGTGAGACGACCTGTAAATAAAATACCTTTGAAAGCATCATCAAAAGAATTTATCCTCCCTTAGATATCCTTTGGTTACCTCAGTCACTTGTAGATATTCAATATTCTCAAAAATGGATATAAATGGGAGACCCTTTCTCTCTTATTTCATACTCTCCAAGTATCTTCCTCTAGAATTATCCACTTTGTCCACTTAGCCACTTTGTCCACATAACCAACTTTTTCCACTTAGCCACTTTGTCCACTTAACCCTTTTGTCCACTTATCCACTTTGTCCACTTAACCAACTTTTTCCACTTAGCCACTTTGTCCACTTAACCATTTTGTCCACTTAGCGACTTTGTCCACTTAACAAACTTTGTCCACTTAGCCACTTTGTCCACTTAACCACTTTGACTACTTTATTATTTAAATAATTTCTCTTTACTCAAAACTTCTTGTTGCAACTAAATTTTATATAATTATTCAATTCATAGCTTCTTTTCCCTTAACTAACTTCTTGTTTCAACCACCTTATTATTTAATGTATTTCTTGGTCAACCACTTTGACTATTCAATCTTCTCATCACACTACTTTACCATAATTACAAAACTCACAATTTCTTGTTGAAACTAATTTATTTTTAATTATTTTCTTAATGCAACAACTATACCCATCATTGAATCCTAGTTTTACCCACTTTGACTAGTCAACTTCTTCTAGGAGTTTCTAGAGTAATTTGACTTCTTTGACCTTCTAGGGGCTTTCAGATAACTCATGAGGGTTCTCCAACTTCACAAGGCCATAAGTCTCTAACCATGAGGAGTTATGTGATGTTCCACATATCACCAGAAATGGCATGACATGTATTATCCATCTAGAATACTCTTACTTGTAAATTAATTTATCTTCATTCCCTTATACCTCAAAGATACTTGGGTCCCTTACCTATGCCTTTTTGCTACCAGAATTCACTACCAGGATTTTCCAAGGGTTGACATCAATCACTAAGGGCTGAAATCAATATACAATATCACTCTCCAATGGTTGAAATCAATGGAAACCAACAATCCATACCAATTTTCCATCAACCTAAGCCAATTTTCTGACACTTCTTGAGAATCAATTGTTTTCATTTAGTCTCAGAGCTTCATGAATTCTAAATCCTCTCGGGGTCCTATGGAGTTTACCAGTCCATTTTTCCTCAGTTCTCTTGAAGAGTTTCAGACTTGATATCTTGCCCATACGTTCGGACCCGACTGTCCATTGTACCCACCCAGAGGTTGACTATGAGTTGGTATCCTTAGTGTCCATAATATTTAAGGTCCTTACACGAAGTTACGATGAAGGGAAGTCTTCATTGTACCTGGATCAGATGTTGGTCAAACTCACTCTGTCTCCTTGAAGGGCAACCCATGGGTAAAACCATGAGGGAAATTGCACCAAGGCATAAGTCTGTTAAGAATTCCACCAACATAACTAATCCAACTACCTAATCCTATTCCATTCTCACTTTGTTCACGTGAAGTTGGATTTCATCACCAACTAGTGCATTCATTGAGAGAATTTATTACTTTGCTTGTTGGTTTTCTAGATTTGTTTAGAAAATGTTGTTTGTTTACTTTAGTTTTCCTTAAAATTTGTATTGTGGCTGATAAAGGTATTTGTAGATCATGTAGGATGCAAGGGTTTCCTCCAGAAGGCTACGAACACATGCCTCCTAACTCACCTGAAGCCACTTACCGTGAAGAGGTAGAAAACTATTCAGATGTTGGGAGTGTCTGTTACAAGGAAAATCTCTCTATGGCATGGGGTAAACCACAACAGACATAATGACATGCAGAAATACACTATAATCCCCAATATGGTCTCCAATTTTGTTACGAGGAAAATATCTCTATGGCATGGGGTAAACCACAATAGACAGATTGACACCCATAAATCAAATCTAATCCCAAGTATGTTTTATAAATGAAACACTAACAAGATAGGATCAAGAGCCTACCTTGTCTAGATATGTCAAGATTAACAAACGATTTAATATTACACTCCCCTTTTTGGCCGGTCATTCCAGCCAAATTACCTTCTAAAATTTCCAAAATTTGATGGAAAACCTAGAGAAGACCCTAATAATCATGTCATGATGTTTCATCTGTGGTGTTCATCAAACTCACTGATGTATTAATCTATTTGTTTACATATTTTCCAACATACACTTACAAGTTCAACGGTTAAATGGTACATTGAGTTACCACATGGAACTTTTCAATATTTTAGTTCACTTGGCATGGATTTCCTCACCCACTTCCAATTTCCCATTAGATACAAAACTGACACAAAACTCTTGGCTTCCCTTAGTCATACTAACTCTATACATATTTCTGATCATATTCATGAATGGATAAGACGACAACAATTGATCAAATAAACCATTCCTAACTAGTTGTTGGATAAATGGTTAAAAAAATCTCTATTACCTCTCATTGCTCGCGATGTAGCCATGGGTGGTGTAGTCATAGAAGAGGAAGCCATTTCTCATGCCCATCATTTGGATTTTTTTTATTCCCAATCTGGTACTTTGTATGTGTTATCACCCTATAAGTTATAGGATCAACTGGTGACTGGGATATTATCTGTCTCTAGTGTTTTTGTTGACAAATGATTTTTCATTCTGCAAATAATTTGAAAAAGAAAGAAAAAGAAAAAAGAAAAGAAAAAAGAAAAAAGAAAAAAGAAAAAAGAAAAAAGAAAAAGAAAAGAAAAGGAAAGAAAAAGAGGGCATAACAGAATTTCAATAAAAGCCCCATGCAATAATAGTAACTTGGTCCATACCTTTCAAGCATGGCCAAGTTCTTTTTAAATTGATGTTGATAGGGTAGTGAAGGAGTTTGGCTAAACAATTTAATCTTAGCCAAAGTGTCTAGGTATATTAGTGAATAAATCTGGCCAGACTGTCTAATCCTGGTCAGATAGCCCCAGGCTAGAGTAAATTCTTAACCCAACAGTCTAATCTGGGTTAATTGTCATAGGAAATTAGGTTAGAATATAGGTTAGTTTCTTTATTTCTTTATTCCAATAAGAACCAGTTTGATGTAAGTTTTGGACCATGTTTCAGATACTTAGGAGATCATTTGGTCGAGCCCCATGGTGGTGTCTACTTGAAAAGTTTGGGGAAAAACCCATAAAATGCATTTATCCTAAGTTTTTCCCCGGTGCATGTGTTTTCTGCTCCCCACTTATTCTCCCTACACATATCAATGGTCCTGATCATGGTTCCCGGATCTATGGTGTATAGAGCATTCCGAACCCCCCCGACCGTTCTGCTTTTAACCGGGGGGGGTCCAGAATCGATGATAAGACTTGCGCGCATCTGGACGGCTCAGGATCGAGCGCTCAAATCTACGGTTAGCGTTGGATTCCAGACCCCCCCATCCATTCTACCTTTAATGGAGGGGTGGGGGTCCAGAATGATTGATAAACAGAGCACAGAGATCTGCGGCTCAGAAACAGGCGCACAGATCAACGACCCAAAACGGATTTCGGACCCCCCTGGATGATCTACTTTTAACTTGGGGGGGGGGGTCCAGAATGGTTTTCTTCCTCTGGTGGGTCCCTTTTTATACATGGCGTCAATCTATTGCCCCGAGTCCCATCACCATATGCTATCTGACAGATCTCCGTCACCACTGGACGTCACCTTCCACCTTTCCCGAACTGGTCATGTCCCACAATTGTTGTCAGTCCTTCCCCCCTATTCGCTCATGGCGAGCCCCTTATTATGACTTTTACCTTCAATCGATAGTTGCCACGTCACCCATCCATATCCTTTAGCTTCTATCACCTGCCATATCACCCTCAAAATGATCCGTTGGCCATTTATTACTGGATAACCTATCTGTTATCTAGATGATCTATCTCCCGCGCCCAACCGACCCCCGTTTACTTAAAACTAACGTTATCCTCCTTACTTTCGTTATTCACCCATTGCACCAGAGAAATTCACCGCTTACACCTCCATTACAGTCAGTTTCCCTCATCCACAGTCAGTCGCCCCCACTAACGTTGTGTTTTATTGCAGATACTGTTGCAGAAATGGTGCCAAAATCCAAACAAGCAGAAGGAGAGGAGAATCTGTTTATCCCACCTCCTGTCGACTTGGATAGGATCCCACTGGCTGACAAAGACTGATTAATCATGGATACTAAATGTGATTTTGATTTCTCAGACCTCCAGTCGTGGCTCAGGGAAGTTTTCTTTGACCAGAGCGATGAAATTGGACTCTGGGAGTCCAATTTACCCCTCTACCTCTTCCCTCAGATCCACCATTTTCCCGAGTTCTCTCTCAAGTGTCAAGCTCACTATATTCCTGAACAAAGAGCCATCATATCCTCGTTCGGAGAGATCCTGTTCCTCATCACACCCGAATCCATAGACCAGATGATGCAAATTCCTCGAGCCGACTCTGTGTCTCCCTTCAATATGGAAATCCTTACGGAATTGTACCAGAAAATGACCTTCCCCAAAATATCTCAAATATTCGAGCTCTTCTTTCCCCCATACACTCAATTTCCCTCCACAAATCCTCCTTATCCGTCTTCCATGTTCTCCACTAAGGGGAACCAGGTCATCTCATCCCTTTGTGCTTTGTTAGGATACTATTATGATCAATGGGTAGATGAACCCATTCTGGGTTTTCTATCCATCTTCTCTACCGATGAAAATCCCACCACCTAGTTTGATTTCAGCACATTCTTGGCAGACAATATTCACGAACAGTTCATGAATTTCAGCACGGAAGGCATGTTCAAATACTCATTGTTACTAGCATACTTGTTCGTCTTCTTCCAGGCAGATAAATTTGTCTTTTCCTTGCAGAAGATGGATGGAGATGGTAAACCTCAGGTAGTCACAGCGTGGACCTCCTTGCTCAAGAACAACTCCATTGATTTGAGTTTCAAGGAGTTCATCGACCAATTCTACCACCATGTGGTAAGCATGCTAGGTGGCAGGCCCGAGCCTCGGATAAATGATGAAGTTCAGAGGATCCTATTGTTGGTCACTATAATTGCTTAATTAATTCAAACAATCAAGTGAAACATAAATTATCAACCCAGGGAAGTCTTTTGTTTCAAAGGTAGC
>CBVK0100919895.1:0-15227 GCA_900067695.1 Picea abies | reverse complement strand
AGGGAGAATGAGTTTTGATGTAGGCAGAGATAGGCACGCAGATCGAGGTGATGCTGCACAATGACTGAAGTGAATTTGCATGCAGACTGAGGTGGTATTTGCATGCAATTTGAGGTGGTACAGAATTGGCACACATCTCGAGGCCGTATGGACTGTACAATCAGGGGCAGATTGGGAATAGTGCCAAGAAGGGCATTCAGAGTCCAGTTTCTGAAATATATCGAGTTTATACTCAAAAGTCTCGATGTTTCGCAAGGATTTCAGATCCAGCTTCAGTTTTTGCATTCAGGCATCCAGACAGAAAAGTGCTCACAGAACCTTCCGGATACACAGAAAAGTATCCATGTTTATACTTAAAAGTCTTAGAATTTCATCTTGCAGCTGTTGTTGAAGTCTGTTACTGTATATGACAGACATAAATCAGAAGTCACTTTGTAAGCATTTGAATACTTAATCTATCGACCTTCCCATTTAGAAAGTGGCCTGGATAGGTAGCCAGGAAGTCTGGTGAACTCCGTTACCAATTCTTGTTCATAGATAGTATGCTTACATGATTATGTGCTTGATGAATGTTCTTTAATTTTGCATTCATAAAGATGGTTAACAATTAAAAAAAATTCACATGCAAGTANTTTGCATTCATAAAGATGGTTAACAATTAAAAAAAATTCACATGCAAGTAATGGTTAAAGATCAAGTAAAATTTTCAGATCAAGTTGGTATCAGAGCGAGGTTAACCATTGCTTTGTAATTTGATGTTAAGAAGATCCAAGCTTCAATGTGGTGAAGGAGAACTTGAAGAGTTCGATCCAGAGATTGGATCAAGAAGAGGAAGGATGTCTTCACCCAAAGGAGAAAAAGCAGCTTCTTCTATCCCTTCTGAAGGGGAATTTCTGAAAGCTTTCATGAGAATGCAAATGATGGTAGAGGAGCTCTATCAAGATTGAAAGAGAGGTGAACAAGGTGGACCATCTCATACAGAAGATAAGAAAAAAGGAGGTGATGAGGAACCCCTTAAAACTCCACCAACTTCTCCATCTCTTCTTGATGGTTCTATTCCTTCTCCATTTGAAAAACAAAAAACAAAAAACAAAAGTTGATCTTAATATGCCTCATTTAAAGCTTGATATTTAGTTTGATTTACCTATGTATAATGGAGAACTTAATGCTGAACAATTGGACAATTGGATCCGTCAAATTGAAGTTTATTGTAGGATTCAAAAGTTTATTGAATATGTTGTTAAAATTCAGTTGGCTTCTCTTTGACTTGGAGGGACTGCTCTCATTTGGTGGGAGAGCAGATCTCAAGAGGATCTTGCCACAAAAGGAAAAATCGTTTCCTCTTGGTATGAGTTCACTTCAGCACTTAAAAAACAATTTTATCCATTAGGGTATATGCAGCAGGCTATGATGGATTGGCAGAATTTGAGACAAATTAAGGGACAAAGTGTGCAAGAATACACACAAGAATTTTGAAAAAGAGCATTGATACTTGGTATACCTCTCTACACTCAGGAAACTCTTCTCAAATACATAGGAGGATTGCATACTTATTTACGTCATATGATATTGATGTTTAATCCGACTAACCTTGACGAGGTGTTTGTTCAAGCAACTCACATTGAGTCAAAAGGAAAGAGTGTTCATGATGTTTTTTCAGCTGAATCCGTCCAGGCAAAAGAAGGCAAGGAAAAGCGGAAAGTTAAACATGCAGCTACAATGAAGAAGGGTGATGAGAGACCTACATGCTCGCATTGTCAAAAGCAAGAGCATGAGGAGGAAAAGTGTTGGAAGCTACATCCTGAAATGAAACCAAAGTGGTTTAAAGATCAGAAGGGGAAGCAAACAACCACGGTTATCGTTGAGGACCTTGGATCAGATTCTAAGGATGAAACAAAGATAACAAGCATAGGTGTGAAAGGTAAATCTACTGTTGATAATGATGTTAACATTGGTTCTTCATGTGCTTCTACTTCTAAAAATGATGACAATTCTAAGGATAGAAAGAGGAATGCATTATTTCATATAAGAGTGATTACAAAACAAACAAAGGTCGACACACTCATAGATAGTGGATCTCAAGTTAATCTTATTTCAAAAGAAGTAGTTAAGAAATTGGGATTAACAACGAAACCACACAAGAAACCTTATCCATTAGGTTGGGTAGGCAAAGATAAAATATTACAAGTAACACAACAATGTGATCTAAAGTTTGCAATTACGTCTAAGTTTGTAGATGAGGTTGAATTTGATGTGGTCCCACTAGATCTCTGTGGAATTGTGTTGGGTAGTTCGTACTTATATGATCGAAAAGCGATCTTCTATCGAGAACATAATCAATATCACTTGTTTAAAGAAGGAATTGAGTACATAGTGCATTCACATTCATTCAAAAATGAAAAATCATTGGGCACTACACAACAATTAAAAAGGGTTGTTAATGCAAGTCGGAATTTGGCACTTATGTCTATACAATGTAAGGAAGAAAAGAATCCTAAGCATGAAAAGGAAGTGTCAATTCACTACGATGTACCTGTTTTGGTTGATAGTGTTTCTATGGTTAAAAGTCAGCATGGTTCGGGTGCAATCTCTTTCACATGTTCAATGTTTATATTCAGCTTATTACTCATCAGCAGTATGTGGTTGGGTCCGACAATGTTGAATGAAGATGTGATTAAGAATGTGATTAATGTACTTAACAATGTCAGTGCAATGTTGATTGTTGTATTGCTGAGTCAGATGTATAGGTTCCAGGAGGAATGGATGGGTGATACAGGAGAAGTGAGACAAACATGTCCTCACTTATTTTCTGAGTGATTTCATACTTTTTGTGGCCAAAAATCTTTCTAGTGGGAAGGTTTGATCCAGGTGGATCATCTCAAAATTCGATAGAGTTAAAGTATTCAAATGGAAAATTAAAGCTTACAAAGTGGAAGAGCTCGTCATCAGCTTTCCGGTGATGTTCATTTCAAGAAAAACGGCCTCTAGGTGACAAAGATATGAGCAAGGGAAGTTTCATAAAAAATGGTTATAAATGGGTTAAAATGGTCAAAAATATGGTTAGAAATAGTTTGGAAAAAAAAGGGGTGGTCAAGGGCCTAGCCCTTGACCTTGCCAACACCGAGGGCCCCTTGGTATTAAAACTATGTCATAAAACCAAATGTTATACCAAAAAAAAACCAACCATATAATAATAACCCAAAACACATATGTTATAAACGCGCCACATTATTTATACCATATGTCAAACCCAAAACGCGCGCATATATTAAAACTATGTTATATATATATATATATGTGTGTGTGTGTGTGTGTGTGTGTGTGATACCATATATATTACACCAAATTGCGTGCCAAACATAATGTATTCATACTATATGTTAAAACAAACATATAACAAATCATGCCAAGGAGGGGAAGCTCGCAGGTTTGACCCCAGGACTTTCGCCCATATAACCACTACAACTACCAATGCACCACCGCCATGGGACGTGGCATGTAATGGCACAAAAACCTTAAAAGTTGCCGAGATTTGGGAGATTTCAAAGGGCGCGTGGCCCATAGCTCACGCCTCCCCAAAAACCATTGTTTTTTATTATTTAAATGAAGCATGGGCATGAATCCCGAGGAGGGAGAATGAGTTTTGATGCAGGCAGAGACATGCACGCAGATGGAGGTGACGCTGCACAGTGATCGAAGTGAATTTGCATGTAGACCGAGGTGGTATTTGCATGCATTTCTAGGTGGTACATAATTGACACGCATCCCGAGGTCGTACGGACTGTACAATCAGGGGCATATTGGGAATAGTGCCAAGAAGGGCATTTGGAGTCCAGTTTCTGAAATATATCGGGTTTATACTCAAAAGTCTCGATTTTTTGCAAGGATTCCAGATCCAGCTTCAGTTTTTGCATTCAAGCATCCAGATAGAAAAGTGCTCACAGAACCTTTCGGATACACAGAAAGGTATCCATGTTGATACTTAAAAGTCTCAGAATTTCATCTTGCACCTGTTGTTGAAGTCTGTTACTGTATATGACAGATAGAAATTAGAAGTCACTTTGTAAGCATTTGAATACTTAATCTGTCGGCCTTCCCATTTGGAAAGTGGCTCGGAGAGGTAGCCAGGAAGTCTGGTGAACTCCATTACCAATTCTTGTTCATAGATAGTATGATTACATGATTATGTGCTTGATGAATGTTCTTTAATTTGCATTCATAAAGATGGTTAACAATTAAAAAAAATTCACATGCAAGTAATGGTTAAAGATCAAGTAAAATTTTCAGATCATGCTTTCTTTCAATATATGTTACACAATAAACCAACCTCACATACCTATGTAGTGCCCAAATATTCTTGTAGGTTTGGATATCATTCAATGGCTACATTGGGTTTATGATTTCACATGATTTCAAACGAGACAATGTCGATTAGGGTAGGAGTAGTTAGTAGGGTTTCTTTAGTTTTGTTTTCTTTCCACTTTCTTTCATGAGTAAACTTTCTTTCTTAAGTTGATATTAGTATTTTCTCACAATTGAGTTAGGTTGGTCCTTAAAAACACTAGATTATACATCATAGTTTCCTTTAGCTTTTGTATTTTATTCATTTTGTTAGTGTTCTTTTATTTCGTAGTTAATTGTTTCTTTTTTAAAAAAAATTCATAGAATAGTTCAACTATAGCAATTTGTGTTGATGAATGCAGCTATGTGAGACATTCTCCAGCTTACAATCTTGTGAGGTGTGGATCATTGCAGCTATGTGAAGTCTTTCTCTCATCTTACAAACCTGAGAGAAATCCCCTAAGAAGTACGTGGTTCCTACCTGAGATAGAGCCAGGAACGTAGAGACGACCTCCTCCATTCATAGAGTGAGAAGAACTCCAGATGATTATCCAGTGGGAAAGGCGATCTGATGAGTTGGACGTGCCTGTGGTTGAGCACAAGGTGAACGTGTGAAATCCCAAAGTGTTGGGTGCATCATCATGTGAACATAAATGAAGATGATGAGTTGGCCTCCTTTAAGCAACAGAGTTGACGAGAAAACTCCATATGATTCTCTTGTGTGAGATAGTGGGAAATACGATCTGTAGAGTGGACGTGCTTGTGGATGAGCACAGGTGAACGCGTGTAGATCTGGTTCTTCTGTGTAATGCAGTGAGCCAGAGCCATGACATCCCTATGGATGTGCCCCTAGTGGATGAGCACTAGTTGGTGTATTAGATCCTTTGTTATATGTTGTTCAAGAGTCGGACCTACCTGCAACCCTAATTTTTATGTAAAGGGTACAGGTCGACCCCACCTTAATGTGATTAATAATAAATGTAAAAGATAATTAATATGGTTAATATTAATTATAATAATAATAATAATAATTATTATTATTATAATAATTATAATTATAATGTGACTTAGAGAGGTCGGCCTTGTTGAGCCATTAGATGCCTTTTTTGATAGGACAAGTTTAATATAAGTAAGGGATGATTCCCCATTGTGGAAATATATCTTTCTTGTGAGTTTGGAAATTTCAGCAAATACATCTACTTGGGAAAAGGTGCACACCTCTCTTGGGCGCTAGTCTTATAGGGCTTGAGCACCCTCTTCTGTGCTAGGTCTTTCTTGGTGGTGAAGGTATTTCTCTTGAAGAATATAGCAAAGGATTTGGCTGGGTTTTATTCCCTTGTTGAGAAGGGTTTCCCAGGATACTTCTTATGTTCTTGTGCATGGTGTTTCTTTTTGTGATCTTGGTTGCTGCAACATTATTGTCCATGGTTAAGTTAAATGATAAAAATAAGTGAACTTCATGCTTAACCTAGGTTATTGAAAAATCAACATGGTTTCAGAGCATAGGTATTGAAGAACCCATTGCACAAGCATCTATCAGTCTCCTCTCTCTTCTGCAGAACCGTATGACCCTCCCAGGGTTTCCATAAAATCTGCACAACCTTCCTTTATGAGGTGTTTTGACCCTTAAACACTTGAACGTTGGGGCAATTTTAGCATAAGAGAGTACGGCCTCCTCCAGCACATCTCCAGAGACTCTCAGAGTGACATTCCGAGCATTTTGAAATTTTGGCCCTAGGGTTTCGCTAATTTCTGCAAACTCATTGAAGGAGATCTTCATCTCACCAGTGTTATCCTATCTCTCAAAATCTTATTATTGGCAGGCATAAGTCCAATAAAACCTAAAAGTGCTAGCCTAACCTAGTCGTTAGGTTTTCTAGCCTAGTTGACAAAGGGTTGTGAAGAATCTAAAATTATGATGAACAAAAACTATGATGGAAGATAAGCTTGATGGATCAAGCAACTTCAAAGTTATTGAAAGACAAGAATTTAGAGGAAGACTTATTGTGGGTAATACAAAAGGGTTTACCAGAGACAACTATCAATGAATGGAAGGAAGATGACGTTAGGACAAGGAAGTTAATCACCTACTCAAGCCCTTACTTTGAAGGACCAACTTAAAAATAACAAAGATGATAAAAGGTGACACCGTGACTATATTCTTCATAAAGATCTTAGAGGATAGAGATCAACCGAGAGCCATTGGAGAAATCATATCAACATCCTCAAGTATGCACTTGTATATATTATTTGTATCATTGTCATGAGTGAAATTGCAGGAGGAAGGAACCTTTGCTGAAGTCATGGATCTAGAGGGATCTCAATGCATTCAGAGAAACAACACACTCAAAGTAAAAGACTCCAGGTTTGTTTGTTTTAATTGTCATTCCTCTAACCTATATTTCTAAAATCTTGCTACATTACAAGTAGGTGTTGTAGCTGTGACAATATTCCTTAAAAAAAATTGATTCTAGATATGTACTCATTATTCTCCTATAGGAGATATTCTTGTGTTGGTTCTTTTTATTTTCTTGTTCCAGATAGGTTAACAAGAAAAGAAGATGCTTATCCTTCAGAGGGAGTCACTTGACTCATAAGGAGCCAAAACTATTTGAGAAAGAAGAATAATAGAACCATCAATGAGACAACCAATGCTACAAAGCATGATCAAAATCCTTATAGGATTCCATGGGAAGAAGCATGCATGACACAATATATGTGCAGAACAAGAGTCTTCACCCAACTTTGAAAAACATAACTCCCGAAGAAGTCTTCACCATAATGAAGCCTGAGATTAAACACTTCAGTTTATTTGGGTGCCCAATGTATTTTCATGTACCCAAAGAGAAGAAGTCCAAGCTAGATCCTTTAGGAAGAAATGATACATTGAATTTTTTAAAGACATCCCTAGTCAGAGATAGATTGAGACAAGCAGATACATTTTCCTTGAAGAAGAGACAGTTTTTCAAAATCCCAGAGAATCTCAGATGGAGATTGATAGTGAGACAATTCCTTCTCCCCCTTCAGCAATGCAGAGGGAGACATACATTACTCCATGTTATCCAATTTCTCCAGTTGATATGCTCAGAGATATTGTAGTAGGGTATACAATTCCTACCTAGACTCACTCTGCAATAGGCAGAGAAACATACAAGCCTCTCAAGGCACATTCCGAGAAAGCAAAAGATATTTTCGAGCTATTCTTCAATCATGAGCCACTTCATTGATGCTGGGACTCCTTGTCTTAGATAAGCAACAAGAGAAACAGTATGAAAAGATGCCATAATAGAAGAATACCAATATATCTTAAAAAAAATGATGCATAAGATATTATTCAAGGACCAGAAAGGGAATTCTGTGGTAAAGCATGCAGTTGATGAAAGTGTTAAGAAATAAAAAATGAGATCTATAGCCAAAGGTTTCTCGTAAACTGAGGGAGTTGTCTATGATGAGACACTTGATCCAGTGAACTCGATAGACTTCCATCCATACTACCATCCATGAGATGGAAACTATATCAAATAGATAGATTCTTGATAAGTTTGGATTTCAATAAGAGTCTTGTTGATCCAAACCTATATCATTACAGTGTTAGTGACGAGAGCCTGATCCTGATGACTTATTCAGAAAACATTGTTGTTACAAGTAATACTTGATTTCTGAAGTCGAGATGAAGAATCTAAGTATGATGCACTACTTCTTGGGACAAGAAGTATGACAGATGACCAATAAGATTTTCTTGAGTCAAGGAAAATATACAGTGAAAATATTAAAGAAGTTCAGTATGACAGAATGAAAAATCCACTGTGATGGATTTAAAGAAGAATATTGATGATGATTCAGACAAGATTGATCCATAGCTGATTGGATCATCAATGTATCTGGTCAACACCAGACTTGATTAATGTCATGTAGTGAATGTGCCTAGTCATTCCATGAGTCAACCGAGACAGACTCACTAGACAACAACAAAACATGTATTGAGATATATACGAGGCACAGTTGGACATGACCTAAGATATGACTCCAGCATAAACTTGAGTTTGCAGGATATGCTGATTCAGATTGAGCAGAATGTACAGTGAACCGAAAAATCACATCCGGCTGATGTTCTATCGTAAAAATTTTCATGGTTTCCTATTGCAGCAGGAAACAAAACTCTGTAGCCTTGAGTACCACAGACGCAGAGTATATAAGCATCAAGTGTGCAAATCAATGTGACTTCACAAGCTTCTGACAGATTTAATTGACCATGAGATGGATCCTATGATGATAACCAAGAGCTGTGAATAAATCTTCTTGAGAACCCAATGTTTCCTGATGGATCGAAATACGATGAGGTGAAATATCCTTATTTCAGAGATATGATGCAGAGGAAAAATCATACACATGAAGTACCTTCCTATACATGAGCATATTGCAGATATCTTCACCAAATTAACTTCGTAAAGAATGGCTCCCTAGTTGAGAGGGAGTGTCGATAACTCTAGCCAAGACAAAACTCAAAATACATTCGTGTGAGACTTGACATGATAAAGAATGCCTCCCTAATTGAGAGGGAGTGTTGATGAATGCAACTATGTGAGACATTCTCCAGCTTACAAACTTGTGAGGTGTGGATCATTGCAGCTATGTGAAGTCTTTCTCTCAGCTTACAAACCTGAGAGAAATCCCCTAAGAAGGGTACGTGGTTCCTGTTTGAGACAGAGCTAGGAACGTAGAGATGACCTCCTCCATTCAGAGAGTGAGAAGAACTACAGATGATTATCTAGTGGGAAAGGCGATCTGATGAGTTGGACATGCCTGTGGCTGAGCACAAGGTGAACGTGTGAAATCCCAAAGTGTTGGGTGCATCATCATGTGAACATAAATGAAGATGATGTGTTAGCCTCCTCTGAGCAGCAGAGTTGATGAGAAAACTCCAGATGATTCTCCTGTGTGAGGCAGTGGGAAAGAAGATCTATAGAGTGGACATGCCTGTGGATGAGCACATGTGAACGTGTGTAGATATGGTTCTTCTGTGTAATGTAGTGAGCCAGAGTTATGACATCCCTATGGATGTGCCCCTAGTGGATGAGCACTAGTGGGTGTATCATATCCTTTGCTATATGTTGTTCAAGAGTTAGACCTGCCTGTAACCCTAATGGTTATGTAAAGGGTACAGGTTGGCCCCACCTTAATGTGATTAATAATAAATGTAAAAGATAATTAATATGGTTAATAATAATAATAATAATAATAATAATAATTATTATTATAATTATAATGTGACTTAGAGAGGTCGGCCCTGTTGAGCCATTAGACGCCTTTGCTGATAGGACAAGTCTAATATAAGTAAGGGATGATTCCCCATTGTGGAAATATATCTTTCTTGTGATTTTGGAAATTTCAGCAAATACATCTACTTGGGAAAAGGTGCGCACCTCTCTTGGGTGCTAGTCTTCTAGGGCTTGACCACCCTCTTGTGTTCTAGGTCTTTCTTTGTGGTGAAGGTGTTTCTCTTGAAGAATATAACAAAGGATTTGGCTGGATTTTCTTCCCTTGTTGAGAAGGGTTTCCCAGGATACTTCTTGTGTTCTTATGCATGGTGTTTCTTCTTGTGATCTTGGTTACTGCAACATTATTGTCTATGGTTAAGTTAAATGATAAAAATAAATGAAGTTCATGCTTAACCTAGCTTATTGAAAAACCAACAATTTGGAATCTACACTCTATTTTCAATCTTCAAAATTATTTTCACATAAATATTAGCTAACTATGGCTTTAGAAATATTATTATCTTTCTTTTGGTTTGATGCATGAAGCCTGTGCAGAACCACACATTTTTTATGAACATTTGAAAGAGCATCCTTTGACCATGCCCATTTTTCATGTTTCTAGTGTGGGTGGGGGGGGCATTAACAGAAAAACATATAATATGTTTTTCTATTAATGCCCCCCCGCCAGGCTCAGGCATTAGAGAGTGCTTGGCTCAGGCTGCTCGAGTGCCTTCTAAGAGTGCTTGGCTCAGGAGGCCCAAAACCAACCCCAACAACCAGAGTAGGGGGGAGTGCTTGGCTCAGGTTCTGTACTACTTTTGCTAGTACTGGTTATGGATCGCGATCACGAACTGGATCTACTGAACCAACATAATCAACTACTGATATAGCACACTGAACATGAATTTTGTATGAATCCATGGGGCTACTCCATATAAATATCCTCTGAGAGATCCCCGTGAAGAAAAAAATTATTCACGTCCATCTGATGTACTTCCCGTCCCTTGGCTACTTGTAAAAACCCTGCCGTTTAGTACGACAACAAACCTCTTATAACAAGTGATTTTTTTTTTTTGTGTGCGCGAGTGTGTACAAGGGTAATAAAGACATTCTACTTTGCGTCGCAACACGACGACGGACATGACGCATGCAACTATGACCACAACATAACGACCTAAGATGCACATCAAGCATCCGGAAGCAAAGAACAACAATCAACCGACAACAAAAATAAGACTGACTACTCGCCTGTCCTAACCTGCAATGGTTAGGACCTCCAAGACACATAAGCAACGCTCAAGCCTAGGTTCCCATCGATTTTGACCATTTAAGGTCTCAGGGCTGGCGACTATTCTGAGGAACAAGGCGGTGTCTACATCTCGCCCGAAACAAGCAGACCAAGCCAATAAGCAAGGACAATCATTAATTAATAATCAACAACCCCCTCCACAGAAGGCGCAAGCTAAAAATGACTTCGCTAAATCCCGATCAATCGTCGAGTCAAGCTAGTCAATAGTCATCATCTGTTTTAGTCTTTTAACACAAGCCCATCTTGGCATGCCTAAATGCAAAATATCATCAAGGTACAATCTAATTTAGCCTTAAAACAAATTCATGTGTGCAATTTTAAATTATAAGTGTCATCAGAGTTCCATCTAAATCAATATGCCTTAAATGATTATTATTGTATAAGTGTTCTATTTGAAAATCATGATCTAATAATCATGCAGTTATATATATAACAATATATCAAGAAATAGATTATTCACCTCTTAACAATCCCTACACTAAATTCCTCATCCCACAAATAATAATAGTAATAATAATTGTTATTATTATTATTATTAATTAATAAAAATTAACACCTCATTACTTTAAACATGTTAATCATAACAATCTTAAACCATTCATGACCATATAAAGATATCTAAATACATATTTTATAATACTCATACACCTCATCCATTCTGATTAAATAAAAGAATATACACTATAATGGTTCATGTACATTTCAATACACCTATAACATGACAGGATAATAAAAATCTGATTAAAAGATATTATTGACTAAATTAAAGCGAAGAATTGGGGCAGTAATTGCACTGGGAGTGAGTATAGCTGCAAAGAAAATTAAAGTTTTATAATTATTTTATATTATTCCTTTTTCAAGGGCACGGGCTCCACATGTTTACATTACCCGGGCACACAGTTTTCGGCATAAAATAAGGATTGTTTTATCTCAATTACCAAAGGAGTAAAGTTACTAAATTTTGTAATTAAGGAACAAAATCCTTTTATT
The DNA here is from genome assembly GCA_900067695.1 of Picea abies. Lineage (NCBI taxonomy): Eukaryota > Viridiplantae > Streptophyta > Pinopsida > Pinales > Pinaceae > Picea > Picea abies. Next base: position 3,329 of record CBVK0100919895.1, on the reverse strand, counting down.
TAGAAGGTTGCTCCTGAGTTTGAATTGAAGGAATATATTTTTTTGTTTCTTATCTAAAATTGCATAAAACATTGATTATTATAGCATGCAGCTAACATTCCAGAAATCAATTAAAATTTTAAGGAGGAAGGGCATCGTTACCAGGAACAGAATTCGAACGCGTTTGCCAAGAACCGAATTGGAACGCAGGCAAGGCGCCAAACCTGGTCTTCCCCACCCAGGTGATAAGTCCCAACAATGAATCACGATTGTAGAGGGAAAAACGAAAGTCTCCCACCATTCTAAGCTAACACAACAGGTTTTGTTCAGCGTATAAAGTCCAGAAAAACACCAAGGTACCAGTTTCCACATAGTACACGGAAAGGATAACGGTGTCACTGAAATTCGTTTGTCCGGAAAGAAATGGCAGATCACCTATGAACTCAACAAGAACTCATTAAATTCGATGTGATGGGTCTACTGGGCGTGTGGCTAAACACTTCTAAGAACATAGGTCTGCATAACCGAAACCATAAGGAGCAAATCAAGGTTGGGAAAAGGAGACTGGCAGCGACTACCCTCACACAGTGAATGTGGACGCGAATTTACACCTGAAGGTATGGGAACAACAACAACAGAAGACTCATACATGCAATGGAAGGCTGCGACCATGAGGAAGGTAATTGAATGGTTCCTTTAGTTTGAGGGTGCCATAATAAAGAGAAATCGTTCTTTTTTTGTTATGTGCAGAAAACTGCCCAAGTGACATATTGGTTCACAAAAAAAATGCAGGCCAAGGTAAAGAGCGCAGAGAAACATTATAAAATCGTAGAGAAATAGCTATCCTCTAAACATTATAAAAATGCAGAGAAACATTATAAAATCGCTATCCTTTAAACATTATAAAAATGCAGAGAAACATTATAAAATCACTATCCTTTAAACATTATAAAAACACAAAGAAACATTATAAAATCGCTATCCTTTAAACATTATAAAAATGCAGAGAAACATTATAAAATCGCTATTCTTTAAACATTATAAAAACACAGAGAAACATTATAAAATCGCAGAGAAATCGCTGGAATATATATAATTGCTTTTTGAAATAAGGAAATATGCATTCGCTGGTATATGTATAAATGCTTTCTGAAATAAGGAATTATGCATTCACTGGTATATACATAAATGCCTTCTGAAATAAAGAAATATGCATTCGCTGGTATATACATAAATGCTTTCTGAAATAAGGGAATATGCAGTCTCTATTTAATTAAATGAATGAATAGGCAGTCAATATATAAGTAAGGTGTAGTGAAGATATAGGATCATGCTGGCAGAAACACTGATGTATCACACATTAGCTAAGAGATAAGGCTGTCATGTAATAATAGGAAATCACAAACCCCAAAGCTAAGGCCTCCATTCAATCGTTTACAGTCAATGTGTAAATTCAGATGTAGTCACGAACAATCAAATCAAGCTACCATACAACGGGTAACGGTCAATCACAGAGAAAAACATACCCTCTGAAAATGAAGAGGGGATACAAACGCAAAAGGTAATGAGATGATCGCAAGAATAAGGGATAAACAACGCAGAGGTATTCAAACTCAAGCAGGTGCATGACAATCATTCAGCGAAGGACAACAACGGAGGTAGACGACTAAAAGGTTCGCCTTCGCTTCATCATCCTCGCACAGAAAAGCAGGGCGTTGAGATCCATAGGTATTTTAACGCTAAGGCGACGACCGTAGATCAGGCTCCTGGCCGACTGCTTAGGCAAGGACTGACGAGCTAGGGATGAAAAACAAATCAATCGCAAGGGTCACAGTCAACCACAGGGCTGTCGAATCATGCGGGGACGAAGGCCATGGGAAATCAATCATCCAGACAAACAACTAGGCTAAGAAAAAGGGGTCCACTATCAATCTAAACATCCAATCCATTTACAAATCAACATGCAGATCCGAGCATAAGTCCTAATGCATTCTACTCTACAAAATAAAAAGAGCATACCGTTGCCTAATTGCCCACTTCAAATGTCGTCCCGCGCTCCATGCAACTCCCGCTCGCTGACCATTGAGACCTCACTGATACCTCCCAGCCAATGCTAGGGGTACTCTTCTTCCCCCTTAGCCCCCCGAGCCGCAAAGGGGCCACACACACTATCCAGAGGTTTCGTCTAGCTCCTAGCTCGCCTCGCAAGGTCGAGCTACCACTCCTCTCCGAGATGGGAAATCCCAACTCCCACGAGTAAATCAGTCAAGCCGATATTTTTGCAGCGTAACGTTACACAAACATAAGATGATCTTCATCCTTCTCCTTCCTTTATTTTATAGAGTTTCAAACATTCCTTTCTTTCCTAAAATATCATTTAATTAAAGTTTTAGAAACAATTTCCTAAAATTTCCTCTCCGTACAAGTGTCCCCCATCCCCTACATTCCTCCATAAATTAATTTCTTTAATTAAGTAATTATCTTTATTTCCCTCACCCACCTAGAGTTACTCCTAGAATCACTCCTAGGTGTCCCTAGATTCCCTTATAGGTTTTAAAGGCTTTCCCTATTATGAAATTGCTAATTCAGTTTAAAATTAGAAAGCTCTTAAATGTAGATTCTTTACTAAGTTGACTTCCGTTTTTTCCCTTAAGTTCCCCTTTTTTATGTTACCTCCTTTCCCTAGTTTCCTATTTTTTGATTTTCCCTCTTTCCCCTTTTACTTATAACTCAGAAAGGCAGGTGTGGAATATAACCCCTTTTTCCCTTTTATCATTTATTTAGTATCTTTTTAAATTATCAAAAGGTAAAATAATTAATTCCCTCCTTACCCCTTTTTATCCATCGATTTTATTTCTTATGAATAATTTAATTTCTTACTCCCTTCATGTTACAAAATTTTATGAAGACCATAATTATTACTTAAGTGGTTTTTATTTTAAATTTTATTATTTTATTTTATTTTATCTATTTATTTTAATATATTTTTTTAAATATATATATATTTTTAAAGGTAGACAAAATTTTACCCCTAGCGAAATTTTAGACTTAGAACTGAGATTTTGTACTAGGCGACATTTAATTAGGGAAATTGTTTTGAAAATTTCTTAACCTGTTATTTGTCTTAGGGCCATCTAGGTTCATCCCTCTATCATCATCAATGCGATGTGCCCTTCAAGACGCACTAGGTTCTCGAAGGGTACCACTCGCCTCATCTGTTCCCTTGTACGACGTGCCCTTCAGGACGCACTACGTGCTCCAAGGGTGCCACTCGCCTCTTGAATGATTGGTAGACATCAATAACCCCTGGAGTCAACACTCCGCCAGGTGAACTTGTGGGAGACTAAGGG
>CBVK0100919894.1:0-10318 GCA_900067695.1 Picea abies | reverse complement strand
CCTGCATCATCAACAAATCATGTCAGAACATATCCACATCATATCATCTAGTCAGATGCACTAATGTAACAGTAAAATAATCAAACTCCAATGGCACACTCCCTGACTCGATCTGGAGTCCAAGGGGTTCCATTGATGCCTCTGCATCCTCAAGGTACAAAAACCTGCACACTCAGTAAAACCGAGTCAATAGCACCTGTCTACGTCAATGTAGTTAAAACAACATGTCATCTACCCATAACGCATCATAATCAAAGTCAAATGTTTTAATAGCGTAATAGTCCAGATCACTTGCGAGCAAGTGTCCTCAAAGAATAAGTTCGCTCAGTGCGTCGGAGCGGGATGTTACACTACTCCAATGGCAAGGGACAAACTGATGGAATCCAACTTTGCTACTGGAGAAAATGTCTCATCATAGTCGATCTCGTGGATCTATTGAAATCCCTTGGCAACCAATATTACCTTGTGTCTTCTCACCTGTCCTTTCGCTGCCTTTTTGGTCCCATAGACCCATCTGCATCTAACAAGCTTCCTATCTAAAGGAAGTAGAACTAGATCCCAAGGTCTGGTTCTCGAGGAGAGAGTTGTACTCCTCCTGCATGGATGCTTCCTAGAAGGGGTTCCCTACATCCTCTCTATAGGTTTGCGGGTTTGAATACTGAACCACATAACAATGCGAGGGCATCGTGGGTTTAGTTGTAGTGAGTAAATGAGGAGGATCCTCAAACTGATATCTAGTCCTCCTCGGATCTGATGGATCCCCAACAAGGCCTCTTGCATCTTGAAGTGTGGACTGTACCCACTTGGGCATCTACTATGGCTCATCATCTGCATGTATTGACTTTGCATTTGAATGCTCCGACTGTGCATTTGTATCCTTTGAATCCTCCAACTCTGTATCGGAACTCAGATATGTGGCGTGATATGAATGTGTGGACTCATCATCCGCAACTAGTGGAAGTACAAAAGCCTCTACATGTGGCTCATGTTGAGCATGCGTGGGAATTTCCTCAAACTGGACATTGCGCTCAACAATGAGTTGGTTTATAGAGGGATAAATTAATTTGTATCCCTTCACACCATCGAGATAACCAACAAACATGCATGGGTGGCTTTGTGGATCTAATGATTTACTCTTCTTAGAGGGAACGCGAGCCTATGCGCGTGATGCAAAGATATGGAAGTGGGTGACTTACAGTTTGTTGTCGCTCCAAGCCTAAAAAAGAGTCATATCCTTAACAGATCTATGAGGAGATATGTTCTGAATGTGATTGGCATAGTTAAGTACCTCAACCCAAATCTTGGGAGGAAGTTCCTTTGCATGTATCATGCAACTGGCCATCTCCTTGAGAGATCTATTTTTCCACTTACCAACCCCATTTTGCTGCAGAGTATATGGTACTGTGTGCTACAACTATCTCCCAACCTCAAGACAAATATTTTGAACATATATGTTTACATAATCCCCCCCATTATCTATACAGAGGGATTTGATCTTTCTCCCTGATTGAGTCTCAACATGTACTTTGAACTCTTTGAGATGCTCAAAGATCTCGAACTTTTGTATAAGAAAAAATACCCAAGTATAATGTGAGATCATCCAAAAATGTAAACAAGTACCTTTCTTTGTTGATGGATGGATGCATGAATGCACCCATGAGATCATTGTGAATCAAATCCAATGGAGAGGAGGCCTTGTGTGCCTTCCCCTTCTCGAACTTCTCTTGAGGATGCTTGCCAAGGACACATCCTTCACAAACCCCTTCAGAAAATTGGATATCATGTAACCCGGTGACCATACCCTTCTTGCTAAGTTGTTTCATGTACTTGAAGTTCATGTGACCAAATCTCTCGTTCCATAATCTACTACTATCATCAACATGCGTAAGTAGTACAAAGGAATCAAGTTCAATAAAATCAATGAAAGTGTATAACTGAGATTGATTATTTACCTCCTCGACAACAATCTTGGAGTTGTCTTGCATGTCGAATATGGACGCAAAGTCTGGTGTGAACTCCACCTTTTTCCTGAGCCTGAGAGTATGATACACCGAGAGCAGATTCACAGAAAGTTGAGGAACATGTAGGACATTCTCAAAGCTTCCATGATCTAGTTCCACTCTCCCTTTTCTTGTGACCTCGATTGGAGAGTCATACTCCATGAGGATAGGAGGCCCCGTGCATGTAGTTACAGAAGATAGAATATCCTTTGTGGTTTCCATGTGATGGGAAATGCCTGAATCTACAATCCATGCATCGGGATAAGAATGAATAACTACAAATGCATGAGTATTACCTTTCTTAGGGGATTGATCTTCTGACTTCTTCTTAGCAGCCTCAGGAATGAAATCTCCAAGATTGTTCTTATGAAGTATTTGTGCCATAAGATCTATTTTCTTCTTCATGCGTGTAAATTTTGGACGGTTCCCGCGATTGCAGTAACCACACTTCTTGCCTTGCTTGTTTTTACCACCTTTGGATTTGAGGAATCATTGAAGGGTTTGGAGTACCCTTCCTTCTTTGGCTTTGCATGCGCTTTCCTTTGCCTTTCAATTTGGATTTAGGATATTGAGAGTTGTTTCCATCATGCACTACAAGTGCATGTGCCTTGGGGCCCTTGCCCATCTGAATGAGCGTATCCTGCTCTTGTGTCAAATCCTCAATGAACTTTGACAATGAATGCATGGTCCAAGTTAGTCATGTGGTGAATCTATTAGAATGAAATGTGGAGACAAATACACTATATTCCAGTACAAGTTTTTCCATGATAGCAAGAACCATTTTCTTTTCTTGTTGGGATTTGTCGATACCATAGTCTTTCAATTCATGAAGAAGATATTTAACTTTAAGAAATATTGGACATTGTCAAAGTTCTTCATATATGAGTTTAGTTCTACTTCGAGCAAATGGCCCCTAATTTCATCCTACTTTCCAAAGAAACCAACCAATGTGCTCCAGATCTCATTTGGGGTCTTGCATGCATCGATGTGAAACCATAGGTCAAAAGATATAAACACATAGGAGACCGTGAGCCTCATCCATGCGGTTGAAGAACTTAGAAATTTTCACTGCTGAGGTGTGTTCTACTTGTGTGTCCATGGCTATTCGATACAAACCTATACCCCTGAATGTGGAATGTGCTTTAGTGGTGATGATCCCAATGCAAGTGTACATTCATGGTGATGATCCCGAAGTTAACATGCAACACTTGGTGATAAAGCCAAGGTTGGCATGTAACACTTCACTCAACTAGTCTAATTGAAAGGTAATTGAGGATTGACTGGAGGGTACATGGCACCCTTGTCTAGGGGAGAATATCTCATATTAAGGGACCCTCAACAAAGCCAAATAAACTTAGGCAAATAAAATGAAAGGAAAACCCTATGTGTGTATAATATCTCCAACACCCCCCTTGAACACTACTGGGGAGTATACATAATGAATGGGTCCTGGCAATAGAGGCCATGTTAGGTACGCATGAACAATGCAACTAATGAACACTAAAATAAAGTGAAAAAAGAGGGAAAACCTCATGGGGAAAAATACCCCTCAAAGTACAATGTATCAAAATAAGAGAAAGACAGTTTCTAGGAACTGTATCCTTCACTCCAAGACGATCGCGCAAACTATGGAATTTTTTCTCAGCAGAAGTCTTGGTGAAGATATCGACAGTCTTCTTGATGGAAGGGTAGTATTGCAAATCGATGACCTTGTCATGAACCAACTTCCTGATAAAATGCATATGGATCTCGATATGTTTTGGATGTTGTCCATGTATTGGATCTCGACAGGATTTGAGTGTACTCTTGTTGTCACACCAGATCACATTCGAACGATGGAACTGAATGCCAAGCTCGATGAGGAAGTTTTGTAGCCACAGTGCTTGGATGGTGACATTGAATTATCCCCAGTACTCAACCTCTGTTGAAGATACAACAATAACTAACTACTTTTTTCTTGATCAACAGATTGGGCCGAATCCTAAAATCAGCATGTACTTGGAGTTGGGCTTGTGATCGGTTCCATCGCTAGCCTAGTCAGAATCAGTGAAGTCTATGAGATCTAACTTGAAACTTGTTGCATAGTGGATCCCATAACTGATGGTGCCCTGAATGTATTTGAGGATGCACTTGGAAGCCTTCCAGTGTAACTCATGTGACTCCTGCATGTACCTAGAGACTACCCCTACTGCATATGATAGATCTGGTCAGGTGTGGGTGAAATATGTTATCCCCAATTTCTAGGGATAACTAGGAGATCATGTCTTGAGGCCCACAGGTCCTAGACATGGAGTACCGAGAGCAGGATTGACTTGAGCATGGCCCGGGAGGGCCCATCTTTCTTCTTCTTCATTAGACTTGTCCTGTCAGCAGCAACAACATCCATCACCTTTGGCTTGGACTTGTATCGGAGAAGACTCTTGCTCCATGAGGTAATTGGTCCAGGTATCATGGTATGTGTCATGTTTGATCATTATAACTTTTGGATATATGCATCAGATTCCTTTCATTTCTGACAACTTCTTGGATCTTACACTAACCCACTTGACCATAGTTGGGGGGATTGACAGGGTACCCTAGCAAGCTAGTACCCATAGGTTTTGGTTAGCCACCAGGGGGGATTTTGAAGAGCCATCGCCCGCTCCCATCATATTATCATTTTTACATCTTATCTCCCATTCATCTATCCCATTCCCCTAGTCCGGACATTAGGATGACCTATTTGTGGGGTTACACCTTATCCTGTGGGAAGAAGGGGCTAAAGGCCCAGGGGGTAAAAGCAGCTGGTAAGAGATAAAATCCATAAAAAATAAAACCTAGAGATGCCTCGCCCAGGGATCCCCGAGAGGGCAATAAAAATCCTCTCAATAAGAAACAAGAGGGACCCGAAGAAAAATAACAAAACCAGACCTAGCCAAGAGGATGGGGGTCTCATCACGAGCCAACCCATTATGTTCATAGGTACCTAGCAGTATCACATTGCCATTATCTAGTTACCATGCCAAGGCAGTGACCTTTGGTTGCATGGTCAAGGGAGAGGGGGTCTCATCACGAGCCAACCTTATCATCTCTGTGAAAGTACTTGTGGGTAACAATGTCAGCTCTGGTCACCACGCCAAGGCAATGTCCTCTAGTTAGACCTTGAAATAAAAAGAAAGAAAAAGTAACAGAGAAAAGAAAGAATAAAGGCAATAAAGGGCTTGGAAAGAATTGCATCCATGACAGGTATAGCTCGCCTCCTACAAAGGCACCCACAGATAATATCACCCCTGTCTTTCACTATGTCTGGACATCCTTTGACCACTCCACCTCGTGTTACATGGCTTGGATGATATCCTTTGGGAACTTTCCTTTTCTTATGGATGCTGGCCCAATAGGGCATTTTGTCTTTTTCTTCAGCTTTGTATAATAGGTCATTGTAATGTCTTTGAGCTATTAGATGATATGCTAGGGGTTTTATGCATGCATTTGATAAAATTAATGATGAAGTATGATTGACATTACTATGATCCCTAGGACTAATGAGCCCATGGAGGGCGAAGTTTTTGATGTGCAGGACCATGCCCAACGAACAGGTACCAAGTGGACCGGTACACATGGGGAGATGATTAGTTCGGACCTCCATGGGGCTGAAGAGCCCATCAGATGGTTGCTGGGACATCATCAGGGGCTGAGAAAGGACAGTGATTGGTCGAGCCTTTGCACGAGAGAAGAAAAAGGACATTTTCATCTAGGACGCCTTGGCTGAGCCCAACCCTAGGGGGTTGACCCACTACAGGTGGAACGTGTCCCTCTGATGACCCAAGATGTCCTCTAGAAGCCCTTGACATCACCTCCAGTGCATGGCAGTTTGACAGGGCAGTTTGGCATGTGTGGCAGAGTTTGGAGGCCCAAAGAGGGCCAACGTTTGTCATCTAGTGCTGTGATTTGCCCTAAAAAGGGCCAACGTCTCCCTTAAAGGGGCTAGACGTCTTGCTCATTGCTCATTTAGGGTTTTCTTTTAGCAGTTTAATGTAAAACAGTATGATTTTTAGTTATTAGCCTTGTCGGCTATTTTAATGACCTAATTTTAATTAAAGGTAATTGGATGATATATATTGAGGATGTTTTCCCTCATTTTGACATAACACAATTCACTCACACTTGTGAGGTCTGATTTTTGCACCCTCCTAGGGTATTTTTGTTGTTTAAGTGAGGCGCACTTGCTATTGGAAGGATATTTTTGGCATCTTATGGCATTTCTCTCAAGGAAGGTTTACAACTAGGGTTTGCTTATGCTTCTCTTCATGATATGTAAGTGATTTTCTTGCAAAACTTCTTAATTGAATGGTTGTAGGTGTAATTTCTTGCATTTTCTTATTAAGTTACTGATTTGAAACCCTAGGTAACAAGCACACAAGTAGGTCCTTGTTATATGTCCCCTTAGAGAGAGATGTTTTAGCCATTGAAGAAGAAGGATTGAGCCTAGCCTTTGCTACACTCATCTTGCTTCTTCCTTTAAGCTAGCATTTAATTTTATAGGTTGAAAAAGGGATGATGTCCTAGGCCTAGGTTATCTACACCTAGGGCCATCACTTTCTAGGGTTTGAAAGCCTTGTCTTTACAACACTTTCTCTCACCTCATCCTTTAGTAAAATTAACCATTGATGCTAGTCGTTTTTCCAAATTGACCTAAGGAAGGAGGAAAGAGCACGAGGCCTTGCTTAAGAAACACCAGAGTGAGCCTCTTTCCCCTAGGGTTTTGATTATAGGGCCCTGCCTTTGCAGCACTTTAGAACCCTTCCCTCCAGTCTTTAAGTCATCATCCTTTCAAAACCTTGTGCCCTCTTCTTGTTTGACTCCATATACCCTAAGGCACTGATCTCTAACCTCCAACGTTGAAGTCTTAGTGTACAAAACCATTCTCAAAACTTTAAATCTTGAAACCCTAACGAAAAAACTAACCTAATTAGGGTTGACGTCACAGTTGGTTATCTCATCTTGACGCATCAAATCTTGAATATAAGAAATTGAATGATGATTTGAAGCATTTATTGAGCAAATTGTTGATTGGATACATTGTAGGCTTGATCATCCTGATAGATATTGATGAATTGATGCTCTTTCATAGTTAATTGACAAAACGTTGACTTCATTTATATCTATTGATTTACATTGCTTATTAAATGGTGGCAGATAATTATTGAAGTACTAACCCTTTGAGTTATAGCCTGCATATATATATTGTATTGTTGTTGTGTTGTTCTGGGCATGTGTTTTCAAATTGGGCATACACTTCATTATTGGTTGTTTAGCTGGACTATCTGACCTAGATGGTAACCTGTGAGGAGGAAAATTTAACCTTGCTTTATACCTTAGCCTCTTCAAAGCCCCATGTTGCCGGGGACGTCTCCCCTGGGCTAACCTCCCTAAATAGAAAGAACCTCCCCATTGAGGTGACATTGGGTGGGGAAGATTCCTGTTACGCCAGTTTGATCTCTATCCTTTAGCCTTTGACCTAATCTACTTACTGTGCGATAACATTTTGGCATCGTTGCCGGGGAACACTGAGTCAATCTTCCTCAACGACAAATCCTTTGGTAAGCCTTGCCTCAAAGACCTTTCTCTTACAAGCTTACCTGGTGATGCCACTAGACTTTATTTCCCCTATTCTTTGGTAGTTTCAAGAAAACTATTTGGCAACTCCACAAACCAAAAGGAGATTCAATAATCCTCCTTTATCTTTCAGAAGGAAGCCTCCTTTGAATTCACCTGTTGTCAAGTCACTTTTTGGAAAGAGACTTCCTTTAAACATGTCTACTTCTTAGACTGGCACTACAAACCCAGTTAACAATCAAAGACAATGGTCATCTACTCTTTTCAAGCCATTAGACATGTTAGCCATACCTAGCTACCCTAGGCAAATGCCACCCAAATATGAGAAGTTGTTGCCTAAGTTTACCGGCACTGATGCCACCAGTGTTGAAGAGCATATGATTAACTTTTGGGCATTCTTTCAGCTTCACCCCATTAGTGATGACACTAAAAACTTGGTCATAAAGTTATTCTCTGCTACCCTTTATGATGCTGCAAGATGTTGGTATCTCAGTCTTCCTGATGGAAGCATCAAAACCATGGATAGACTTGAGAAAATCTTTCTCAAAAGGTGGAGCATCAAAGAAGACCCTAACATGTTGCTCACTCGACTAAATAGCCTTGCCAAGTATGAGAATGAGTCTATTTGGGAATTTCACACCAGATTCAAAGCATTACTCCAAAGAATTCCCCCAAGCCATCATCCGAAAGATGATTACCTTGTTCACATTTACACTAGATCTTTCAATGGCCAACTAGGGTATATTCTTAAAGACAAAGACCCCCAATCCATTCAAGAAGCCCAAGAGCTTGCTACCAAGATAGAAGGAAATCTCCTTTCATCCAAGATTGAGCCATTTTCTAACCCTAGGGGGAGAATAGACACCAAGCAGAAAGTAGTACATAATGCTGAATCTGCTTCAGATCTCTGCACCAGTGTTAGTAAGTTGCAAGCTTCCGTGGATAGCATCATGAAGAATCAAGAAGAAATGATGAGCCGAATCGTTAAACTTGAAAATTCCCAGGTCTAGACACCTAGGCCTCCATTCAAAGGGAAATTCCAGAAAGGGAACCAAGTCTACAAACCGAAGAATGAAAATGAAGTCCCAAATACTTTGGCCCCTACAAACGTCGTTGATAAAAACCCTTGGTGCCTGGAATGTAGTGAAGCACATTGGGAGAATGAATGTCCTTATAATGCTGGCTAGCAACAAGTTAAAAATTTGGACTGCTTTATGAATCTTCCTTAGATAAATATCACAGATATAGAACATCAACATGCCCTGAAGGAAGTAGCAAGAGCATCAAGGATGGAAATAATAAACAACTTGGACCAAGAATCATGAGAAAAGATAAAAAGGTAGGAAGTTCAAGTATACAGGAGAAAGAATCCAAAACAACCACCGTTGATCAGCCGAAGTCTCTTGAAGTTCTTCCTCCCAAGACATCCAAGACTAGTAAGGTTGACCTTGATTTTGACTTTGAAGGAGCTTTGTCAAAAATGCATGTGAACGTTCCCCTAAAAGAAGCAATTAAGATCCCATATATTAAAGAACATTTTGATACGTTCTTTTCGGGAACAACTGAGCCTATGGACCCCCCAATTATGTTGCAGGCTGATCATTTCAGGGTCCAATATGGTGAAAACCCCCCTTTCTTCATGACTCTAATGATGAACAACAAATACCTTAACAATTGCATGCTAGATACAGGTGCTGGTGCAAATATGATGTCTCTTAAAGTCATGTAGAAAATGGGTTTGAAGGTCACTAGGCCTTACAGGAATGTGTGTGGTTTTGAATCTAAAGCAATACCCACACATGGTGTGGTTGAAAATGTCGAAGTACACTTGAAAGAATTCCCCGAGAAGACAGTCCACATAGATATTATAGTGGTTGATGTCTCGGATGTATGGGGAATGTTGTTGTCTAGGAAGTTTGGTGCAATTATAGGTGGGTCCCTTGAGATGGATCTCACCTTTTTGCGATTACCTTTGAAAGATGGGACAACCGGACATTTACTCAATGTACCAATAAGTGGAAATCACGTACAAGTTATCATTCCTCCCATAAATGACAATAAAGCGCAGAAAGATGTGATACAAACTCTTCAAGAATATTCTCCGGAAGATATGCCCTTTACAATAGAAGAAGAGTTTGACCAGATTGAATGGCCCAAGAAAGAAGAATACTGACAACTCCTAGATGAATTTCAAAACAAAGAGGTTGGGACGGTGAAGATATTAAAAAGGAAAAAGGATGAAGAGGACGTGCAAATCCATCCATCCTAACAAGAAGTTTTTACAGCAGAAGCCCACCCACCTCCCTCAGTACAATACACCAGGGTTGTTCAAGGAACAACCAAACCACCTCCCTCAGTACAATACACCAGGGTTGTTCAAGGAACAACCAAACACAAGATCAGAAAATACAAGGAGGGAGATTTGGTATGGATGTGGGATACTCAGAAAGGAGAGCCAACTAATGTGAAAGGAAGTACGCAATCATGGCTCGGACCTTTCAAAGTTGGAATGGAATTAGTTGATAACTCGTACTATTTGATCACTTTGGAAGGGAGAAGGCGCCCATTACCCATTAGCGGGCGCCTCCTCAAACCCCACCATGGTGGTGGGACATGACTCCACAGGTAAGTGTAGGTAGTTAGGCATTCTTCCGTGTATTATACCATTTGCATTTCATGTTAGTTTGTTTCCTCACATGCATATTGATTGTTTTATTTCAGTC